>CACRXK020001808.1:2677-49531 GCA_902702795.2 Paramuricea clavata
AAAAAGTTTACAAATTCATAGTTTGCATGAAATAACTATATTATATTGCTATTTTAAAACTATTTTATTACTATCATCCCTATTTTTATGCTATTTTATTCAGAGGCAACCCTATTTTAATTCTATCATAATATTTCACCAAAAGAAAGAGCCATATTTTATTAATGTTTCATTTTATTTTATTCCTATTTTTATAGATAATAGAAATAAAATCGCATATTTTAATACTATTTTCCAGAGGCTCAGGGAAAAAATAGGTTTAAAATAGCCTATTTAAATTCTATTTTACTTCACTAGAAAGCAGTTAGAAATTAAAATAGATATAAAATATACTATTTTTAAACTCATAAAATAAAATAGGCTGTTTAAATCCTATTTTACATTGGAAGTTAAATGCACAAATTTCAAACAGGAATAAAATATACTATTTTAATCCTATCTTTCATTCATAGTTAGCAAAATAACAATAAAATAGACTATTTTAAACATATTTTGCACGTGCAGAATATTACATAAATTAAAATAGATATAAAATATAGTATTTTAAAGCTATTTATTTTTCAGAATACGCAAAACAGAATAAAATAGACTGTTTTAAACCTATTGCACATTTTTAAAAATGCCACATTTTTCAAATAGGGATAAAATATACTATTTTAAACCTATTAATTTACTTTCCCTAATTTGCAAAATATAATAAAATACACTATTTTAATCCTATTTTACATTTACAGGAATTCAGGATTACAATTTGCAGATATGTATAAAATAGTCTATTTAAATTAAAACATTCTGAATTTTCCTACTTAGCAAAATGAAATAAAATAGAACCGTATTTTATAGTTACCCAGATAAGGGACCAATCATTAATAATGGAAGGGGGGTGAGGGGCGGAGGGTGAGAAAAGGGGGAGGCTTCAACTGTTGCCTACACTGGTCATCCCATGCAGTGCTTCCACTTGCAAGGAAATTTCTTTGCAAAAAGAAATAAAATTTACTAGGAAACGGCAAGGAATTTTGTTTTCAGCAAGGAAATAAGGATATTATGTTATTTCTAATAAATCCTAAGATTATAGCAATTCCCAAGCAAATTCGCGTCAGGAAATGTCAAAAATCCAAATCCTACTCGTGGGGAATGGAAAATCTGAAAAATTTCTGAGACATGACCTCAAGCCTCCTGTTGCAGTTTTTTATAATTAATTTATAATTTATAATTGCAAGGTTCATGGTGTTTCTCACCCGAGAAATACACCGTCGTTCAGGATAAATTATTGTAATATCGGTTTTAAACTAGGTAAAATTCATCTTCATCAAAGGAATTTTTGTCAAAAATAAGGACATTTTGAGCAGTTGGGAAGGAAATTATTTTTTGAAAGTGGAAGTGGAAGCACTGAATTTACACCCCGCCATTTTTTATAATCAGTTCGTGATTTCGAAGTTACAATATTTCGCTCGATATTTCGAGCCGATGAAGCCTTATTAACCGTGAATAAGCGAAGATGAAACATCAGGGATGATTGAGTAATATCCAGGTAAGAATCTTGTTATGTTTTATGTATAATAGAGCAATTTTGAAAGGAAATATTTGCTATCTTCATTCGTGAATTTTGAGAATGCACGTGTTTGATGACCTTTGATGTTTCGGCTTAAAAATTATTTGAATTTGCCGAGCCGATGAAGCCTTAATAAGCGAAGATGAAACATCAGGGATGACTGAGTAATATTCAGCTAAGAATCTTGTTATGTTTTATGTATAATAGAGCAATTTTGAAAGGAAATATTTTCTACTTCAATCTTCATTCCTGAATTTTGAGAATGCACGTGCTTGATGTTTCGGCTTAAAATTTGAATTTGCCGCGACAATATTTAAAACGATGATATAAATAGTTTAATTCAAAGCTTACATTTGACTCCTGAAGTCTTTATATTAAATTATGTTTATTTTATTAACTAATGCCAAATAGTTAATAGTTGTGTATTGCCAGATTCCAGTGGCAGTGTTTCTTGTATCAAAATTAATATATTATAGCTTGGCATCTACTCAAGTTTCAATCCTCAATTCTTTATATGCTTATAAATACCTAGACATATCCCAGCTAAATGTGCATGTCTCAGTTACATAATAGTCATAGAATAAAAGTTATTCTGAATAAGGAGTGCATTAATAATATAGTAATTAACTTTAAATTAACTCAAAGTTTATAATATATGAATACATTTATCTATACCACCTGCATGATCTGCTTAATAATATATGTAACAACCTTTGGGCTACATTTTATATATCTTTAGACACAACCCGGCAAGTCACGACAAGGGTGAAATTACCCATTTCACTCCGAAGTGCCCAATTTTCAGCAGTTTGTTAATATTTAAATGTTTCTGTATCTTGCCTAATGTTGGACAATTTTATTTGCCAAGGAAAGTATCCAGCTAGGCTCATGATGTTTCATGCCCATGATGTTTCATGTTGACATATTTAGATGTAATTTTCCTCCTCCCTACTTTAAGTTCTGCACACAATATTTAACTGTGTGGTCTCAAGCTAGACAATTTTGCTTATCGACTGTGGTCTGCTTGCCCATTTTTCACCTTTTAATACTGACAATTAAGCTGACATGTATTGGCAATAACTGCTTGATCTGCAAGATGCTTGGTGGTATGGGTCTAACTGCTAGTAGACTACAAGACTGCTCATCCTGCAATTGATTGGAAACCCAATCGTGTAATAGATTCCTTACAGTTACTCAAACGTTGGTAACTCTGACTGTGGTAAACAAGGCCATTGATTTGACACTGCTTAAACTGCCACATTCACCCCTGCCGCTGTTAAACTGTCACAACCTAGCATTGACAGCTAATAAGAATACAAATTGTTTTATGTGTATTATTTTATACAATTTTAAACGATAATATACCTGTCAAGCATGGTACTGCATTGCTAGTTTTCAGCTAATTTGATATTATTTCATTACTATTTTTTAACTGGTTTTAATTATCATACTACAATTTTATTACTTTATAAAGTAACTATGCTGCAGTGCTACTATTTTTATATACTATTAGGTATTTTATTGTTATTTTATAACTATTTTATTGCTACATTCTGACTATTTTATTGCTATTTTATGACTATTTTACTATTCTTTTATTGCTATTTTATAATTATTTTATTACTACTTTCTGACTATTTTATAATTATTTTATTAATCATTCTAGAACTGTTGTGACTCTCGACTATTTTATTACAATTTTATTACTATTTTTATACTGTTTTATAAGAATTTTGAAGTATTTTTTACTATTTTGTTCGCTATTTTATCACTATTTTAAATTCTACTATTTTATCAGTATTTTATTCATATTTTTAAACTATTTTATTACTATTTTTGCAGTAATTTTATTACTATTTTTAGTTAATATACTGCAGTTGATCCACTATTTTATATGTATTTTCGACTATTTTTAACCTATTTTAAGTATATTTAAAATCTATTTTATTACCAATATTTCACTTTACTTTATTATTTTATTTCTATTTTGCACTCTATTTTAAATATATTTTATCCTATTTTAAACCTATTCAAATCTGTGCTTCACCGATTCAGAAAAATAAAATTTATTTAAAATAGGTTTTTTTGAAACAAAAATAGCCTATTTATAATAGCCATAAAATACAATTAAAACAGAGTTCTAATAGGTTTAATATAGGATTTGTATATGTGATAGCAATATGATAGGGTTAAAAATAAAATAGCTTTTCTATAGGAATAAAATAGAAAGTAAAATAGGGTTAAAATAGTGTTGATTTTCGCAAGGGTGCGGTTTACTATCACCATTACTTGGTGCTGAATCCTCAAACGTTATGGAGGTTTACTGCATGGGGGTGCCTCTTTCTGGTTGCTTTTGGCGAGGCATGGAAACTGGAATAGTGGGCGAGAAAATCCTGTTTTAAAGTGCACGAAAAAATCATGGAATTATTTTTCAAGCACAAGCAGATGCAGCTAGAAAGAGCATGTTAAAATTAGTAAAATTGCAAAGTTTGGTTGCGAAATGTTGTAAAATGTGGAAATAGCCCTGCGAAATTTGAAAATTTTGTACTAATTTGCATTACGCAAGGGAAAATGCACCACTTTTGGCCCAAATGTGTATAGGACATAGAATGAAGAGAATTTCACATTATTTTCTCACGCTCATAAATGCTGGTTGACCGCCATCCCCTGTGCAATGATGTAGAAATATGATAAAAAGCTTACTGTTAATTCAAAGTTACGCGTAGACAAGTTAGCTAAAACATTCCTTATTTATTCAGGAACTTTTCAAGAAGTTTGGAGGAATAAAAAGTGTATCTGTTCACTACGACGCCTCTGGGAGGTCCCAGGGAACTGCGGAGGTAGTTTATCACAAACGTGATGACGCGTTCAACGCAATGGAATATAATGGTGTGCATATTAAAGGTTCGTTTTTTATTTGTAATTTTGTGACTTCTTTTTAACTCTGTTATAAAAATGTCAATACATTTGTTATAAAATTAATGTGTGTATGTCATGTAGGCATGCCCATGAAAATTGAATTGATGTCACTGGAGGTAAATTCTACACAAAAGAAACTTTTAGGTTTGTAGGTATGAGATCTTTTTACATCAACAAAAGTAGATGGCTGCCATGTTGGAGTTTCCCACTCGCTAATAAATGCTTAAAAAACAACAATAACTTTCATCATTTGAATAGTTTGAAAATGTATTTGGAATGGGTTTAACTTATAATAGTTTTGTTTGTGGAAACACCACGTAAGTTTATTACTGCAAAGCTTTCGATCCGCAAGCATTATTATTAGCACTGAATATGAAGATCCGGGCTTACGGATCGAAATCTTTGCAGTAATAAATTTACGTGGTGTTTCCACAAACAAAATTATTATATATTTAATCGCCGTGCAATCATACAAAAAACTTAGGTTTAACTTAATGTTTAAGTTCCCTGTCTACGAAATACTGTAGAAAACATACGAATCTTCTCATTTCATAGGAATATCCTGAGCCTGCAATCACGGCTTCAATTTTTGAATTGCAGAATAATTAGATGCACTATCTAGTGTATATAAGATATCTATGCTCTCACTGGACCTCCAGGAAGAACAGTCTAGATATACCCAACACGGCAATCTATTCAACAACTGTTTTACTTCTGTAGGTAAATATGAAAATTTGCCTGTTGGAGCAAACATATATAAGATATGTATGGTCCGTGGTCACAGCGGATGCGGTTTTGGACCCCTCGTCCAAATCTTCCAGCAGATACATGGTTTATATAAGGGTTTTGTATATTCAAGTGTACACTTTTGTAGATCACTAGCAATCTATGTGGTTTTTAATAAGAGGCGGTAGAGCTACTTATAGTCATACTGTATATTCTTCCTGTTTACGGGTGTAAAATGTGGAAGGTGTGTTAATGTACTTTGCGTTGAAAAAAATTGAGTTTGTCCATTTTTCCCAGATTCATGCTACAGCCGATCTTTCCCCAAGGACTTGCTGATGTCGTTTCTTCCCTTGGTGGCAATCGAAGCACTGTCTCGGTGCTCAAAAGGCTGCAACGTTCGATAATGATACCTATACGAAAGGACGATTTAAGATTCTTTGTAACTTTATGTCATATGCTGGATTTGTTGAAAAACCTTCTTTTCATCTTAGCTTAAGGATAAGATCTTTTTGCAGATTGCACCCACGACGTGCATCAATCCATCTGTCCGTGTCACACCGAGCAATGCGGAGGAGTGGATCCCAGGTTTTGCCATCCGCAAAACTGCTTTCGAGTCGTATTATTTATTCTTGCATCTTTTATATAGTTCATGTAAAGGCATGTAAAAATATAAAATCACTATTACGTTGTCCAGTATGTAGTCCGTAATATGTCGTGTGGATGAACTTAGTATCCAATCCTTCTATCATAGCTGTATTTTTATATAATATGATTGTGAAGCTAATAAACAGGCCACTGCAACTCATTGTACACTCCCTACGCTGGACCCCACACGGAAAGCTGAAAAAAAGTCGAGAAATTAAAAGAAGATCTACATAAAGCAGTTTGTCAGAAAGTTGTGCTGTCTCAGAAACTGGAAGAGTGGGAGGTTCTGTTGTCCAATCTTTTAATCACAGCTGTATGTGTATTTTATATAATAAGATTGTAAATCTCATAAAAAGACACAGGCCACTGCAGCTCATTGTAGAGTCCCTACACTGGACCCAACGTTTGAAATATCTAATAGAAATGAATTTATTTTTCCAACACAGTGCTGTTCAAGAGCTACGGAAAGCAAGGGAGGATATCGAACAACTGGAGATGAAACTGTTGAGAGCAGTCTCACAGAAAGTGGAATTATCCAAGAAACTGGAACAATGGGAGGTTCATCAGGTTTTGTTTTCATGTTTAAAAATATCTAAATGATGTTTTCAATTGAACAACCGATGTTTTTGTCAACAGGGACGTCAGATTGCAGACCGGATCAAAAACTGTGTTTGCATAAGTTTGTCCTAAATCTTCAACATAAGATTTTTGAAACAAGCAGTGTGAACACATCTTGTTGACAAGCTGTAAGATTTTTATCTATATATGGAGTTGTTTTCTTTACTGTAGGACGATATGGCGTCTGTGATAGACGAAAAAGTAAAAAAAATATGAACAGCAACAAAGATGGCGGCGAAAGCAAGACAACAAAAATACAGGATGTTTTTAAAAGATGGAGGTAGACTAAAATAAAAAAATAGAAAAATCTAGTTTATTTAATTATTTATTATTAAGATACTTAGAAATTTGATATTTAATAAAAACTTTGGCTGTTTGATTTCATGTAACGTAAAAACTATAAAAGCTACTACACTCAAATAAATTTTATTTCATTCAGAAAAGGACCCCTTGTACAAATCTTCTAGCAGATACATAGTTTATATACTGTGATTTATTTTTAGAATGCGTAACCTCACAGCCCTTGAACTGGCCCAAATACCTTGATTGTCAATGGAATGATGAAGATATGAATCAGATATGAATTTTTATCTAGACTTGTCTAGATCAAAGGAAATAGGTCCATTAAATTGGGGGTAAATGTACGAAAAAGTCTTCAAAACACCAGTTCGTTTTTTGCCCGGCGAACTGCTGAGTTTTGCCCGAGAAAACTGTCCATTTGAAACTTTGGGGGGGGGGGGGCAACCACCACAGGGTTTACGCCCTTCTTTTTCATTTTATTTTTTACGACTTGAAAATATTGCAACATACTTTGCAAAAACTAGAAATTTTAAGAAAATTGAATCAAAACCTGACATTTGTGATGTTACTTATTCTTGGCCTTAAAAATGTGTTTTTTTTACTTTTTACAGGGATATATATATATGCCAGACGGAAAAATGCAAGAATCACTTACACCAAATCGATGACAGTACACGATTATCTCAATGCAACGCTTGTAAACCCGGTTGTGCACGAACAAATTCTCAAACATTTTCCGAAGTTGGAGCGAGTGTTATCCGACCATACCTGTCGCTTGATTGATCAGATCAGTGACTTTGATCTGGATGTCTTCGAAGTGTCAGATGGGTGCGCATTCCGAATTTCTGCAACAGCATTTTTCGAATACGAAGAGGAAGACTTTCGTGGAAAGTCTGCACGCGCATTTGTGCCTTATGATTATCTTTCACCGCCCGATCCTGGCGTTTTCGCAGAAGGAGTTTTTATCTACACTTGTCTAGAGCAAAGGGAATAGGTCCATTAAATTGGGGGTAAATGAACGAAAAAGTATCTGGTAATGTTAGTGAAAGTCTCTTCATTTATTTTTAGAATGCGTAACATCACAGCACTCGAATTATCGAAAATTCCTTGAGTGATGTCCTGCAACTGACCCAAATGCCATGAAGCCCTTGAACTGGCCCAAATACCTCGATTGTCAATGGAGTGATGAAGATATGAATCAGATATAAATTTTTATCTAGACTTGTCTAGATCAAAGGGAATAGGTCCATTAAATCTATTCAACAACTGTTTTGCTTCTGTAGGTAAAATATGAAAATTTACGTGTTGGAGCAAACATATATAAGATATGTATGGTCCGTTGTCACAGCGGATGCGGATTTGGACCCCTCGTCCAAATCTTCCAGCAGATACATGGTTTATATAAGGGTTTTGTATATTCAAGTGTACACTTTTGTAGATCACTAGCAATCTATGTGGCTTTTAATAAGAGTTTATAGAATTCCTTACTCAGGGTTTCATTGTAATCGCATTTCAATGTAAGAAAAAGGGGACGGTAGAGCTACTTATAGTTATATATTCTTCCTGTTTACGGGTGTAAAATGTGGAAGGTGTGTTAATGTATTTTGGGTTGAAAAAAATCGAGTTTGTCCATTTTTCCCAGATTCATGCTACAGCCGATCTTTCCCCAAGGACTGCTGATGTCGTTTCTTCCCTTGGTGGCAATCGAAGCACTGTCTCGGTGCTCAAAAGGCTGCAACGTTCGATAATGGTACGCATACGAAAGGACGATTTAAGATTCTTTGCAACTTTATGTCATATGCTGGATTTGTTGAAAAACTTCCTTTTCATCTTAGCTTAAGGATAAGATCTTTTTGCAGATTGCACCCACGACGTGCATCAATCCATCTGTCCGTGTCACACCGAGCAATGCGGAGGAGTGGATCCCAGGTTTTGCCATCCGCAAAACTGCTTTCGAGTCGTATTATTTATTCTTGCATCTTTTATATAGTTCATGTAAAGGCATGTAAAAATATAAAATCACTATTACGTTGTCCAGTATGTAGTCCGTAATATGTCGTGTGGATGAACTTAGTATCCAATCCTTCAATCATAGCTGTATTTTTATATAATATGATTGTGAAGTTAATAAAAAGGAACAAGCCACTGCAACTCATTGTACACTCCCTACGCTGGACCCCACACGGAAAGCTAGAAAAGAAGTCGAGAAATTAAAAGAAGATCTACATAAAGCAGTGTGTCAGGAAGTTGTGCTGTCTCAGAAACTGGAAGAGTGGGAGGTTCTGTTGTCCAATCTTTTAATCACAGCTGTATGTGTATTTTATATAATAAGATTGTAAAGCTAATAAAAAGACGCAGCCACTGCAGCTCATTGTAGAGTCCCTACACTGGACCCAACGTTTGAAATATCTAATAGAAATGAATTTATTTTTCCAACACAGTGCTGTTCCAGAGCTACGGAAAGCAAGGGAGGATATCGAACAACTGGAGATGAAACTGTTGAGAGCAGTCTCACAGAAAGTGGAATTATCCAAGAAACTGGAGCAATGGGAGGTTCATCAGGTTTTGTTTTCATGTTTAAAAATATCTTAATGATGTTTTCAATTGAACAACCGATGTTTTTGTCAACAGGGACGTCAGATTGCAGACCGGATCAAAAACTGTGTTTGCATAAGTTTGTCTTAAATCTTCAACATAAGATTTTTGAAACAAGCAGTGTGAACACATCTTGTTGACAAGCTGTAAGATTTTTATCTATATATGGAGTTGTTTTCTTTACTGTAGGACGATATGGCGTCTGTGATAGACGAAAAAGTAAAAAAAAATATGAACAGCAACAAAGATGGCGGCGAAAGCAAGACAACAAAAATACATGGAGATAAAAATAAAAGATGGAGGTAGACTAAAATAAAAAAATAGAAAAATCTAGTTTATTTAATTTTGTATCATTAAGATACTTAGAAATTTGATATTTAATAAAAACTTGCGCTGTTTGATTTCATGTAGCGTAGTAACTATAAAAGCTACTACACTCAAATAAATTTTATTTTATTCAGAAAAGGACCCCTTGTACAAATCTTCTAGCAGATACGTAGTTTATATACTGTGATTTATTTTTAGAATGCGTAACCTCTCAGCCCTTGAACTGGCCCAAATACCTTGATTGTCAATGGAATGATGAAGATATGAATCAGATATGAATTTTTATCTAGACTTGTCTAGATCAAAGGGAATAGGTCCATTTAAATTGGGGTAAATGAACGAAAAAGTATCTGGTAATGTTAGTGAAAGTCTCTTTATTTATTCTTAGCATGCGTAACCTCACGGCCCGGGAACTGGCTGAAATTTAATTCATTGGTCAATGCGGGTGATGAAGGAAGAAGCGTGTTGAGAAAGGCAGATATGCGATATGAATTTTTATCTAGACTTGGCTAGATCAAAGGGAATAGGTCCATTAAATTGGGAGTAAATGAACGAAAAAGTCTTCAAAACCCCCGTTCGTTTTTTGTCCGGCGAACTACTGAGTTTTGCCCGAGAAAACTGTCCATTTGAAACTTTGCGGGGGGGGAGCCAACCACAACAGGATTTACGCCCGTCTTTGTCATTTTATTTTTTACGACTTGAAAATATTGCAACATACTTTGCAATTAAAATATTGCAACATACTTTGCAAAAAAATTGAATCAAAACCTGACGTTTGTGATGTTACTTATTCTCAGCCTTAAAAATGTGTTTTTACTTTTTACAGGGAGATGTGTATGGAAGACCAAACAACTCGAAAATTACATACACCGAAACGTCGACAGTCCGCCAATATCTGAACGAACTGGTTGACACCGATGTTGTTCGTGAACAAATCTTAAAACATCGTCCGAAGTCGGAACGACTTTTATCAGACTATCGCAATCCCTTGGTTGAGAAGATCAGTGACTTTGACCGTGATGTCATCAAAGTGTCAGATGGGTGCGCATTCCGAATTTCTGCAAGAGCATTTTTCGATTATGAAGAGGAAGACTTTCGTGGAAAGTTTGCACGCGTATTTGTGCCGTATGATTGTCTTTCACCGCCCGATCCTGGCGTTTTCGCAGAAGGAATTTTTATCTACACTTGTCTAGATCAAAGGGAATAGGTCCATTAAATTGGGGGTAAATGAACGAAAAAGTATCTGGTAATGATAGTGAAAGTCTCTTCATTTATTTTTAGAATGCGTAACATCACAGCACTAGCTCGAATTATCGAAAATTCCTTGAGTGATGTCCTGGAACTGACCCAAATGCCACAAAGCCCTTGAACTGGCCCAAATACCTCGATTGTCAATGGAGTGATGAAGATATGAATCAGATATGAATTTTTATCTAGACTTGTCTAGATCAAAGGGAGTAGGTCCATTAAATTGGGGGTAAATGAACGAAAAAGTTGAATCAAAACCTGACCTTTGTGATGTTACTTATTCTTGGCCTTAAAAAATGTGTGCTTTTACTTTTTACAGGGATATATATATATATATATATATATATATATATATATATATGCCAGACGGAAAAATGCAAAAATCACTTACACCAAATCGATGACAGTACATGATTATCTCAATGCAATACTTGTAAACCCGGTTGTGCGCGAACAAATTCTCAAACATTTTCCGAAGTTGGAGCGAGTCTTATCCGACCATACCTGTCGCTTAATTGATCAGATCAGTAACTTTGACCTGGATGTCATCGAAGTGTCAGATGAGTGCGCATTCCGAATTTCTGCAAGAGCATTTTTCGAATACGAAGAGGAAGACTTTTGTGGAAAGTCTGCACACGCATTTGTGCCGTATGATTGTCTTTCACCGCCCGATCCTGGCGTTTTCGCAGAAGGAATTTTTATCTAGACTTGTCTAGATCAAAAGGAATAGGTCCATTAAATTGGGGGTAAATGAACGAAAAAGTATCTGGTAATGTTTTAGTGAAAGTCTCTTCATTTATTTTTAGAATGCTAGATCAATCAAGGGGAATAGGTCCATTAAATTGGGGTAAATGCCCAGAACCTGAAATGGAAACCTTTTAGTGAACGCAGAACACATTTCGTAGCAAGTCTTATGTATAAAATAACTCGGGAACTGGCGCCAAAACGAATAACCAACATTTTCCAAAGGACGTCTTCCTTTTATTACTATAATATGCGAGGCTCTTCCACCGAACTCTTTTTGCCCAAACCTACGACTGAATATCTTAAAAAAAGTCTTAGTTATAGAGGAGCTAAATTGTGGAACAGCCTTTCTGATGAAGCAAGAAACAAACACACTCTTGCTTCGTTTAATTCATGTATACGACACCTGGCCAATTAATTAATTAATTAATTAATTAATTAATTAATTACGTTAATTAAAAATATTGCACAGTACTAACATTAATTTAATATGTAAATAATTATATACTCATTGCATTTGTAAATGTATTGTAATTGTTGTTAACTGTAATGTAATGTATGACCTAGCCTCCTCCGCAGGCATCTCGTAGTTCACGTACTTCAGAAAGTCGATGAGATGCCTGCCAAAACCCGACATGGTTCAGCCGTTCTGCGCATCTTGCTTGCGCAGCGATTTCGTCTCTAGGGTATGCACGTCATCCAAGATGGCGGATTGCATGGAGTGAAGAATTATGAAAATTAGTGAATTTATATTAATACGCTCGCTAAAGGCGGCTAAACGATTAAGAATACAGCTTTTGTGGACAATTGAAAGAATCTTAACCCGGAAATTAAAATTGTCATCAAATAATTTACATGTTGTCATTTGACATATATTTTTGTATATCTGTAAATGGAAAACATCAAGGTTGACGTATATTTTTGTATAAGCTGTAGATAGAAATCTTGTTGTAATCTTTTAAGCACTATAAAGATAGACTTTGTGTTAACATCACAATGAAATGCATTTAATTTCATATAATATTTTTTTGGATCAATTATAGTTGTTTTGTGTTTTAAATAATTGTTAATGTCTGGCTGGCATAATTATTTAAAATAGTACAATTATCATGTACAGTTAGTTCAATCTGTCTGTTCATGGTTGTTAGAAGCAGGACAAAATTACCCTACATATGATGTGTAGAAATGTAAAAAGATAAAACACATTTCAGCTTGATAATTGTGGACCCATTATTAATTGAAACCAAGCACTGTGAACCAAGGCAAGAGCCAGATTGATTTGAGTGAAAAAGCCTTGGTCTGGTGTTTGGTTGTCAGATTGGCCGAGTATGCCAATCAGTGAAGGAACGCCACTGCCTAAAGTCTAAAATTAGCTGGGTTCACTTACTATATTCACTATCGTTGCTACCGGGGTGTGGCAAGCCTTGCTTATTTTGGTCGAAAAATTTATAAATATGCTTATATTAGTCTGGAAATTTTTTTTACCCCCTGTCGACAACATTTCCGGGTTTACGACATGGTCAAAATTTTATTAAATATTGATCAAAACATGACGACCCCCCCCCCCAATGTTGATGCCTTAGTGACGCCCCTACTTACTATACTATGTCTTGTTCATGTGTGCACTAGTGTCCAGTACCTGCATGGTGTGAATTGCATTGTACAATCCAGCAGTTAAACAATAACATGGTAGATGATTATAATAATAATTTTTTAATTTTTTTTAATCCAAATGAAGATGTTGAATTGTCAGGATTTCTATGCAAGAAACTAGGTGCTATTTTGCATGTCTGAGATGGAGACTAAGTTGCTGCATCCTAGAAAGTGTGAACAGCAAGGTTTACATTGTACAATTAGCAGCTTCAAGGCTACAACACATGGACAAGCAACCATTGTCAATGACAACATTGATCAAGCATGTCATAACCTGCCAGATAAAATAGTGACATAATTGAACATGGCCAGCATTCTGTTCTGCTGACAACTTCTTTATAATATAACATGTTTTTAATGGATGAAAATGGGATAAAAAAATAAAAGTAGTGGAAACTGTTGTCTATGCTCACAATTTCCCTGTGACTTATTTTTAAATCACATCGCCTTTTATCAGGAATTGCATTGCAAGTTGCAGATTTACTAGAGGGGGGTGCACCCTCCAAGCCCTGACAGGAGAGGGTGAAGGGGATGCTTTTTTCATGATAAAGCAAAAAATAATAGAGACAAAATGAGATACAGTAATTTGAGCAATAACATGATGATAAGCAAACTGTGAACAACAATTCAAATTCCAATGTAGTATCACCAGAGCTTCAGTGGCGCCGCCAGCTCGATAATTGGGAAGGGGGCGAATATTCATATCTTTGTGTTCTGCATTATTAACTTCTTTTGAAATTGATTGTTTTTATGCTCTGTGAACACAATATATGAATATTTGCCCCCCCCCCCCAATTATCGAGCTGGCGGCACCACTGCAGAGCAGCCCCCTACCAGATCATGCTGGATCGATCCCTGTATTATTTTATTTACACATGGAGGTGTATCTCTTTTGGTGGCGTAAAGGCATGTTTCTTGACACAAGTGACAATCCAAATTTTTAGATGGCTGTTTAAAATTTTAGTCAGCTGGATGGCAGGCTGGTCAATACCATTTGTATTTGTATTTGTATTTAAGAAAGAACCTCTGTTAGCTAACGCTAGTTTACACGAGGTCTTAAAAATAGGATTACCCTACAAGATAAAAAGTCTATAAATCTAGTTATTCTTAAAAATTACTAAAATACGTTAAAAGTTCAAATAGTTAATAATAATTATATGAACCAGTCTAGCTGTTTAAGAACAGCAGACTTAAACATGGATTTGGAAGATATGATTTTTAGAGTATAGTCTAAATTGTTCCATAGACGGATAGCTCTGGTCCTAAAAGCCCGAGCTAAAAAGGTTTTCTTCTTTAACATAGGTTTCTCTAACAACATATTATCACTTCGACACCTCGACGAAAATCTAGTATTGTGTTCATGAGTAATTTCAAATGGTTTAAAATTCACGTAAATTGCATTTGGTTCACCAGAATAAAGTACATTATGCAATGCCATTAAGGTTCTGACATGAATCCTTTGTCTCACTGTTAACCAACCTATTTCATCATGGAGATTTTCCCTAGATATTTCATCAACCTTATATCCTAGGATCAATCTGGCGGCCTTGTTCTGAAGTTTTTGTAAATTATTAATCGACTCTTGATTTTGCGCAGATCCCCAAACCGTACAACAATAGTTCAATTTTGACAGTATGAGTGCCTCAGCGATAATCTTTAAAACTTTTGATGGAATATATCTGCTGAACTTGAACAGTAAGCCAAGAGCTTTGGAACAATCTTTAAGTAGATCTTCACAATGCTGCTTCCAACTTAAGTTCTCGTCAACCTGGACGCCAAGGAGTTTTACACATGGAAGTTGTTCAATGATTTTATCTTTAATGCATAAGTTAAGCGATGGAGCTGATTTAATCTTCTGCCGACTTCCAATAAGGATACTATTTGTTTTATCAGCATTAAGAACAAGACGATTCTTCGAGACCCATAATTCAACTTTAGATAAGTCAAATTGAAGTTTATCTGATATGAGTCTGGCGTTATGTCCAGATTGGAACGGAGTGCTATCATCGGCGTACAAGGTGATATCAGCTGTAGTTAAGACTGTTGGTAAATCATTAACAAACAAACTGAAGAGCAGTGGGCCAAGACAACTACCCTGTGGCACCCCACAAGTCATCTCGATCGGATTAGAAAAAGCACCATTGATATATACGGTTGAGGTTCTCCCACTTAAATACGACTTGATCCAGTTAATCGCATTATCTGAAAAGTCATAACATTTCAATTTCAGAAGCAGCAAATTATGATCAATCAGGTCGAAAGCAGCTGAAAAGTCCAACAAAGCAGCACCAGTAAGCATACCATTCTCCATGTTGTCAAGGCAACTGTCAGTCAGATGTAAAAGAGCTGATTCAGTGCTATGATTGATTCTATATGCATGTTGATTCTTGAGCATTAAGTTATGTTCGGAGACATAGTGACAGATTTGTTTATGCGCAAATTTTTCGTGCAGTTTACTTAATACATTTAGAAGACTGATGGGTCGACTATTTATATCTTCAAAAGGCTGTTTCTTATCTTTGGGAATCGGGTGTAGTTTAGCTACTTTCCATTGATCAGGAAATATTGACTTCGCATATGAACAGTTAAAAATGTATCTAATAGGTTCCGCAATGATATTCGACGCAATTCTAAGTAAAAAATTATCAATGCCATCTACGCCTGTCACTTTAGTATCTGGAAGCTTAGCAAGGCAGCTGTGAACTTCTAAAAGACTTAAAGATGAGAAACTCAAACCGACAGTTTTTTCCAGTCATTAGTTCGGTAATTGATTTAGTTACATACTACGTATCTATCGGGTTGGACATCTCAAATCTATATTTCTTTATTTTTTCATTAAAGAACTTTGCGAAATGATTGGCAATATCTTTAGGTTTTGTGTAAATTTCACCATTACTCTCTGCATAAGTTGGTATTGGACAATTTGAGCGTCCTAACAGATTGTTTATTGTTTTCCACATTGACTTTGGATCTTTTTTGGTATTATTAATAGCTTCAAGAAAATATGCTCTTTTGCTTTCTCTGTTGACCTTAACGACATGGTTTCTCAATTTCCTATAAACCGCTCAGTCAGAAGGAAAACCAGAGACCTTCGCCTCACGTTTTGCTGCATCTCTCATCAACATTAAGTCGCGAATATTTTGAGTTATCCAAGGAGCGGGTTTTGATTTAACTGTTCTTAAATAATTTTAAGAACCCTAAAAATTCCAGGAAGACCGCATTCTGGCCCTAATTAGATGGTTGCCAAATCATGAACCATTTGTTAATAACTTTTCAGATTATTTTATCGTCCAAATAACTTTTCAGATCATTTTAAGAGATCATTTTATCGTCCAAACACAGCTTAATATACTGAATATTGAAATTGCATTTACTTTATAAAGTAACTTAATTTCTTACAGAGGTTACCCTTGCAGCGGGTTCGTATGTCTCGTTCGCTGGTGTAACAGAGATATTATATTACAAGAATTCTGAGAATCGCGTATATAGTTTAGATGGTGGGTGGAATATTCCAGCTGATCTTAATACTGATGAAATACTGCCATATCATACGACAAAACCTAATGGAGCATCAGTACTTGTTCCTGGATTTTTTGCGGGTATGTATAGTAATCCATTCCCGGCTTCCCAGTCAAGTCATTATCAGATATTTCTATATTTGTTGGTGACTAATATAATTTTATCTGTTACAAGGGCGCGCCGCGGCGGAACCAGGGGGACACGGGGCACTGGCCATTGATTTTGTTCCCTCCCCCCAATATCTTTATTAAATAAATAGACCTCAGACATTTTCTGCCAGACTCTGAGGAAACGTTGTAATTCACTCGATTTATACGAGACTGCAACTCAAACTATATTATGCTCTGTCATACCTAAAATATTAGAGAGTTTGAGCAAGAGAACAAATTACGACAACGATTGACGACGTGCTTGACAACTTTAATTTGTCCGTGCGCATTGTCTTGCGCATGCTGAGTTTGGAGTCAGTATGCAGTGGTTGTTCAATAAAGACAGGGTAAAGATTCATGTCTAATCCTTACCTCCACCAAACAACAAGACATGTACCCGTCTAGCTTCGTTGTGCTGCCCACATTAAGAACGAATATTTTTTTGTAAAATTCGAACGAATTAGGCAGAAAAACAAAGACGGAATAGAGCTGAAATTCAAGTCTTAATTGCTGTTTTGTCTGGGTCAGGGTCAGGGTCAGGGTCAGGGTAAGGATTATGGTCACTATTCATAAATATTGAGACATGAATCTATAATGAGAAATGACCCCAAACTCAGTGTGCGCAAGATAATGTTCAGAGGGGAAAAAATTGTCAAGCATGTCTTCGTATTTGAGTACGTAATACTGTATGCATTCTTCGTTGCCTTGCCCAAACTCTCTATTTTATGGAACAAGTAGACTCGCTTTAGCTGAAAGGTGGACTGATGGGAGAGTTGTTACCGCGATGTCACTTGTTTAAAAATGTAGTCAAGCGGTCAATCCTGGATAGGCTGGACTGTTACTCATATATACAGTCGCCAATGACCTTTAATATAGTTCGAAGTTTGTTCCTTATTAGGAATTGATGCAGCAGTCAAAGAATTGGCAAACTTCGATCTAAAAACATTGATGGAGCCTGCATTGTATTTTGCTGAAAATGGATTTCAACTACCTTATCTCTTAGCTGGATTGATTGCAACAAATTACAACGACATTACATTACTGAGGACTGAAGATGGTAAGCTTTTTGCTATGAACGTGCCGGAATATATATGATTTATGAATTATGTACTGCAGTACAGGAAATCACATGATACAACATTTTAAGAGCCCTTATGACAAGAAAAGACCCGTTCTTGGTATTCAGTGTGTAGTGTGTTTTATTTTGAAATATATCCACAACCCCCAGCGCTATAACGAAAAACCCCTCAATTCTGATTGACTAGTCTAAGGGTATAATGCATGCATTTTAAGTATAAAGCAACCTGCTCGCAGGCTATTCGATTCAGTGCCGAAAACCTAAGACATTGCAAAACGTGAGCAATTTATTTATTTTGCATGTGACTAAACGGGCCGGTGTACACTATTAGGCCTAACGTTTCTGTGATCACAGTAGGGATTTTGCATAGATAAATTCTATATGTTTTGAAGAATGTGTAAGAAATGTTTGAGTGACCTATGAGTGACGACCTGACTTAATCAGTTAGTAGCAATCAGTTTCCTGAAACATTTCTTACAAATCGTTCAAAACTTAAAATTTACGTAATATGATTATATGCAAATATCCCACTGTGTCGCAGAAACTTTGATAGTGTAAACCAGGTCTAATGCTGTTTAGATATATGAATTTGGTTTTGCATAATTTTTCATACTTATGACGCATTAGCATGATTGTTCGTTCTTCAATGTTCACGTCGTTCACGTGTAATTTTGAGATAAACTCCAAATTGGACTCGAAACTATACTATTATCCATACTTATTTGATAAAACGTACCAAGAGCGGGAGATTAGTCTCAAGCTCTTCTCTTTTTTAATTCTGTTGGTTTGCAGTTCAATTATAATGTCGTAATTGTACTTTGTCATGCAAGTTATTTTGTCATGCAAGTTATAAATTAGCTAACAGCAAGTTTGGAACATTAACTATTAGTATTTTTGCACAGGTGAACATACCAAATCCTAGCTACAAATTGATTGGTCAAATTTGACGTATTAAGCTGTTCTATTCACCTACAGGTGAATATAACAAAACCGAAACTTTCAAAATAGTGGCCAAGCCATTTTGTGGAAGTTACTGATAAAGAAATAAGCGAAATTAAAATAAATTCAGTCCCAAAAAACACAAAAGACTTGTGTAAAAATACTAAAACAATTATTCGCCTTATAGGTTCGGTGATTATCGGGGAGTATTCACCTCGACTTCGCCTCGGGGAATGTTTCCCGATAATCACCTCGCCTTCGGCGAATAATTGTTAATTATAAATAACTTTCTTATTATATTTGCTGTAATGCGGACAAGAAAAGGTTTTATTAATGCTAAACTTATTATTTTATTTACCAAATATTCAAATTAGGAAAGAACGTGTTTACAAACCCTGAGACTGGCAAATATTACAAGTTGGGTGAGATATTTAAACAACCGGATTTGTTAAAAGTTCTTCAATCCATTGCCAACAACGGAGTGGGCGAAATGTACAACGGAACCTGGGCACGAGATATGGTGTCACTTGTCAAGAAAGAAAATGGTGTTATGACCATGTCTGATATGAGTGCTTACACCGTTAACTGGAAGAATCCCATTAACACGACGTATTATGATTATTTAGCATCAACATCGGGTAGGTAGTGAACTTTCTCTGGTTTTCAGTGATAATTTTGTTCTTGAAAAAGTATGTAGGATATTACCAAGTCCATGCAAGAAGCCGGCAAACGTTTGGATATGCGTTTCGCATGAAAGTTCTTCCTGTATATACTGTTGAAATAGGGAAGAATTTCATGTTCTGTTTTTTCTAATTTTACGCTTTCCAAAAGTCTCGCAACATCCCGCGTGTATGGATGACGCTATCCTGCACGGATAACCATTTGGTATTCCTTTATTGGACCCCCAGTAAAAGTCCCTTTTGTCTAAAGTATAAGCAAAAAAAGAGAAGACTGACATCAGTCTTCCTTTCATCTCATATTACTAGAATTCACTCAATCACCGTGACCGTGCACACATTAACTTAAATTCAGACAAAAATATAACATAATGACTTCTGTTCAGTTTCTGGACCATCATATCTTGATAGACTATGCTACTAAGTAGGAAAGCAAATGTAGCTATAGGATACGTACGTGACAGATTTATATTTAGTTTCAGAGCAGAGTAACGACTAACTTGATGCGGTTTTACGTACTGATTTGTGTATACTGGAAATGCACTTTCCAGGCTTACACAACTTTCCAGGGTTTCCAGGTTTCCCACAAATTCAATTCATGATATGCAATCGCTCTGCGATCCCTGCCTAGTATAAATGAGTATAGATGAATACAGGTCATTTTTCCATGATGCTCCACTGACGAATTCTTAAAAAAGGCCCTGCACAGATTAGTTTAAGTAAAATTTGACATTTTTTGTTCATATGGAATACATAGACTAATATATGCCTTCGGGAAAAGCAATACAGGTTGATATCCAGTTGGAAGTCAGAGAAAAGTTTGCAACTTTAATCCGCCATAATTGTTACGATAGTTTCGTGACTAATATTATCTGTTCATATTTTTCGTGTCCAATTTACTGTTTTAAAGGAAAAGGTACATCCTTTAGGTGCACGTAAGATAAGATAAAAATCATCCTCACTTTAATTTGCCTTTTGGGTGGGTATGCGTACACTTTAAATGGCAAATGGCGACGACAACAACGTTCGCAATCTTCAGATTCTAGATCTGTACTTTTTTAAGGTTTTGGTAAACGACTGTCAAATCTAAACATGTGTTTATTTAATATGCTTTAGGTACTGACAAGGCTGGCTCAGGTGGTGTTGAGTTACTAGAGAAATTAAACATAATGGAACTTGCTGATCTTGGAAGTGGATCTTATCTTAGTAACTCGACCAAACTTTACTGGCTTGCTTCCATCATTCGCTTTAGTAATTTTATCTCACTATATTTACGTACTGTCCCAAATGCAGTAGATATTTTGCAGCGTGAATTTCAGTTGAATTTTTCACTTCAGAACAGAACATCCAAGGAATTTACTGATTCTATTTGGAATCAGATGAGTAAACCCGATGGAATGGATGATATCAATAAGAAAATTAAAAAGCTTCTTGGTAAGAATCGTTTTGAATAAAGTTCAAGTGGCCTATAGTGTTTCCAATTTCAAGAAAATTGTAGCTCAATAAGGCGTTTCTTCATGGGATGAGATATCATTTTGTTCCTCAGTGTCTTGTTCTCGACAGGTCGAGGAATGAGACTTGAAACTGTATGAAACTTGTAGTTGTACGCAAGCTAAACCCAAGGCAATGAAGACGGTAATGAATAGGGTAATTTTTACTACTGGTAGTAACAAATATGTTACTTTTCTTTGTGTGTAGGTGGTCATTCTTCACTTGCTACGAACTCAGCATCTCATTCTGATGGAGTGGTAGCGATGGATAAGGAGGGTAATGTGTGTTCAATGATACATACAATTAACAGTCTACCATGGGGTACTGGTTTGTTCGTTCATGGTATTGCACTTCCACATTCTGCTGCAATTAATAAAAATTATATAAAACAACTTAAGCCTGGCACTCGACTCAACTCGGAACTTCAACCTGCTATTGTATTCAGACGCGTTAATGAAGATAAAGTAAGAAATTTAGGTGGAAGTTTTAAGCCTGCAATGGCTATTTCTGTGGTCGGTTCCTCTCTCCGTGAAGTTACACCTCAGCTCCTAACTAGTGTGTTGGATGAAAACATGAATCCCAACCAAGCATTGTATCGACCACAGTTCATGTTACCGTCTCTAGGTAGTTATTGGCAAGATGTCCAAGTACAGCGTTGCACATTTGACCAGAATGTCTTACAAGATGCACGTAATAAAGGACAGTTGATAACAGAGATTGACGATAAAACATCACGGGGTTCCTATGGTCTTGGTGTGTTGATATATGTGGATAAAAATGGAGTTAGATATGCGGCATCAACACCTACATTAGACGGTATTGCCGAGAGTGAGGCATAGCTATACGCGTTATCATAAAACAGTTTTCTGTCAACTTTGCGAGTTCTATTTCAGAACCATCCTCAGAGATATAAAAAACTAGTTTCATATTATTTTGTGTGTGTTGTTGTTATGTACTCAGGTGAATATGATGTTTGTGATGTTACTCTGAGTGTGCATCCACACCGGGCAAGCTGAAAAGTTAGCTTGGCCACGGTGGGAATCGAACCGCGACCTTTGGGATACTAGTCCAATGCTCTGCCAACTGAGCTACGCGGTCAAGTCGGAGTTGATGATATTTCGGAACTGAGGCTATAGTTTCTTCGATATCAGTGTATTCTATGATATGATTATTTGTGTTTGTGTTATGTACTCAGGTGAATATGATGTTTCTGATGTTACTCTGAGTGTCCATCCACACCGGGCAAGCTGAAAAGTTAGCTAGCTGACTAGAAAAGCAAGCTGACTAGTATCCCAAAGGTCACGATTCGATTCCCACCGTGGCCAAGCTAGCTTTTCAGCTTGCCCGGTGTGGATGCACACTCAGAGTAACATCACAAACATCATATTCACCTGAGTACATAACACCAACACACACAAAAAGATCATATCGTAGAATACACTGATATCGAAGGAACTATAGACTCAGTTCCGAAATATCATCAACTCCAACCGACTTGACCACGTAGCTCAGGTGGCAGAGCATTGGACTAGTTTTATATTGTTTTGATACTGCAGTGTTCTTTTGAGCGGGATTCAAACTCGCACTTCGTGTTTCTAGACCGCCACACTACCCATTGAGCTATAGGCAATTCCAGCTTTTAGTTTATGCGTGCAGGGGACGATGGGAAGTAAGGTATCACATTGCTGATTATGCTAAAAAAATAAAAATGGTGGCCGTGTAAACACGGAGTGATAGCTTATACTTGTAAATATTGAAATATTTCGGTTGTTTCGGTAGTTTTTATTGAAATTTTTCAGCAAATCAGCAATATGATACCTTACTTCCCATCATCCCCTGCAGGCATAAACTAGAAGCTGGAATTGCCTATTGAGTCATCGGAGATGGGTATAGCGAGCCTTACCCAATTTAAGTGCACGAATTCTGATGCATATATCATGTCAGGAAGGTTTTATAGAGGAAACTTTCGAGTATGAATTTTATACATTTATATTAGATCTAACCAGGAGCAGTTGCGAAAAATGCAACTATAGCTAGGCCCTCTGGCAGGAATCGAACCTACGGTCCTGCGATTCCGATGCAGCTACAAAGTATCTTACATTTACCCATGACTCAGGCAGACAGACGTAGCCTAGCTAGAATTTTAAATGTGTACTGCATGGGATATTGAGCAACCATTATCGGGTATATTGGAATTCTGGTAACCCCCTGGCTGGGTTTAACTTATACCATACCTAGCGTTCCTTGTACCGACGGTGTCATTTAGCAGCAAAGAGTTATGTCACCCTCGTATAAAATATCTTTTATTTGTTGATATTGATTGACATTGATATAAAGATGTCATTATTCGGAGTACTGTTTATTATATTCTTTAGAATATACTGTTTATTATATTCTTTAGAATAACTCCGTTAGAATTACGGGAATGGGAGCTCGATCACAGAATAGGAACCGTAAGCCCATTTTCCACTAGGTGAATTTGTTCGCCCGAACACTAAAAGAGTAGGAACTGACGGAACGGAATTTTTTCGCAGCGAATTTTTTCGCTGAACAATTACATTGCCAAGATTTGTTTTTCGCTTCGCGCGAACAAATTCGCCTAGTGGAAAATGCATTGCTTTACAGCAGGTCGACTCAGCCAAAAAAGTGTAACCGCTGCCACGCCATGATTCGTCATCAAAATGCAGTCGCCATATTCTTAGCCGGTGCGCTATGAGAGGCATACACCGCCCTGAACGTTCGCCATTTTGAACATTTTCAGGAGGGTGAATGCCTCTCATAAGCGCACTGGCTACAAGCATTGCAATGGTTACGCCCAATTCATAGGCAAACCCAAGAAGTCGACCTTCTGTAAGGTTCCTACTCTGTGGCTAGGTGGCATCCTGTCTGTTCTGACCAGCATTACTAAGTATATAAATTAAGGCCAATATATACGGAGACTAGTTATCTGGTGGTGAGTTATAAACATTTGACAGTTTTCTTTGGTCACTGTTTACGAAAACTTGGCAGAGAAGGCGAGATATACTACCGGCTAGGTGAGGTGATAAATGCCAGGATAATTTGGCCAGATAGGATATAGAATGCACATGCCTTGAATTTAAAATATAATAGTACAAAAATTAGTAAAATTTAAAGTGTTTATGAAACGAAATTTTTCCTCATTTTTATTGTTTTGCTGAAAAGTACTGCTGGAGTGATGACGAATGACGTTTACAGTTTTTTTCATTTCTCATTCTCAAGTTATCACACTTTCTATTATTTTGAGTTGTGACGTCACAGAGATATTGAGATAGCGATAATTTAATAAAATTCAATGAAACTAGGTACATTAGTGGTCCTAGTCCCCAGTCTCTTCTCTTCGTTTTCACAAATTTCTTCCTACATACCTCTTGCAGAGGATGTTTGCTTGTTATAACGGTTTAAACTGATCACAACACCTATACGTACTATAATAATCAGCGAAAACTGCTATTTATTTCGTTGAAAATGGATCATATAGCAAATAAAAAAGAAGGGACTGGGGGGCGAGTGTGTTACATGACAACCGTATAAACACGCCAAATTGTTCACTTTGCACCCACTAAGTGTGCCAAGTTTCATTGAATTTTATTAAATGTTCACAAAGATATCAGATTTTCTTTTTATTGCCACTATTTCGAGTCAAACTAGTGACGTCACAACTCAAAATATAGAAAGTGCGATAACTTGAAAATGGGATACGAATAAACTGTAAACGTCATTCTTCATCATTTGAACAGTACCTTTTAATTAATAAAATAATAAAAACTGAGGCAAAAATTTCGTTTCATAAACACTTTAAAATATCGTTGACAATTCATGATGGAACTTTGGAAAAATAAATGAATGTTTAATTTAATTAATCAATATCTGTAAATTGGATAAAGAATTCGTAGTTTTTCGTCCTGATTTACATAAACTTTAGCTTCGATCGGCTAAAGTTAATCATGTCGCCTTGGGGTGTTCCCATGACATCGCCAAACAATGTAGTGTAGTACTGGTGATTTCCAAGGTTAAATTGTAAATATATATTTTGAAGATGATGAAATTCTCTTGGCATTACGATAAATAACGGGAGCGGAAATGGGGTGAAATGGAGGAAGTTGTCAATTATCTGAAAAGCAGCTAGCTATGCATGCATGCATGCATGCATGGAAGGTAATAAAATAGCCAAATTAGCCTTAAATTGACTCCAAGTATATTATTCAGAAGTCAAGTTCAGAGGCTGGATTATAATATATTGCTCAATATGTGTATTAGGTCTGTTCTGGCATCTTTATCATGCTAGACAAATAGTTATCTTACCTATTAAACTAATGTGTGATTTTTGCATTAACTAAACAAACTAATCTACCAAATAACCCTGTCGTTCAGCAAGTTTAAGACTTGTTTATAGTTTTTAGTTTAATTTATGATGAAGCCTAAAGAGTTTGAACCGTGTTGATGGTGACAATTGACCATGCTATAGCTTGCTGTAGTTGACAAGATGTAAGATATAACGACCTCAAGGCTATGCATATAGTCGACATTCCAATGTTACCTCATTACCATTACCCTAATGAAAAACTTAACTTATAATTTTCATAACAAATTAACTAATATTCAGAATTGCTATGTTACTGGGCAATTTCATTTTTGTTCTGGTTTATATATTCACGACACTAGTATAAAAACATTAAAAAAGTTACTAAAAATTAAAAGTTATAAAATCAAGCTTTCGTACTGTGAGTCCAAATCCTGATGATGGACGCTAGTCGGAAAGCTTGATTTTTTAAATTTTTGTGACTTTTTAATGGTAAATATCGACTGTTGTGGGCGTCAATATAGTTTCCAAGTCTATTTATGCGAATCAAATTGGCATGCTGTTCCTTCGATACACACAGGCATTCCTCAAGACCACAACTGTCAATCGTAATAAAGAACACACGTCATGCAGTTAACTTTAATTATAATTTATTTAATAACCGGTTTACCATTGTGTATAGGTGGTCGCAATATCATTGGTTTAACCGCCAGCTGTCATGGATTATGCAACATTGACCATACGTTGACGTTAACAGTTGAACACAGAACAGACCACCAGGCGTATTTAAACCTGCAGAGCTCGAGAAGACTTCTTAACGCTTGGTTTCTTCAAGGTAAAATATTTTATACATTTGCTATAAGATTTGTGTCATTAATATTAAAGGTCGGTGTTACCTGTTGAGCAATGCTATTTAATTGCCAAAATATACTGATGTTATTTGAGTTTTCTTAAATAACATCACTCAATAGGTGACACTGAGCCTTTTAAGCAAGTATAAGGCATATAACCTTTTAAGCAAGTAAAAGGCATAACCATAGACTGTCAGTGATAAGATGTAATGCAATTGAAGACACAAAACCACATGATTTAGGCAAAGCTACCTTAATTCAACACATAGAGATTGGTTGCTGACTACTGAACCCAAACTATAAGAATAGTGGTTGTATGTATGTATGTGAAAGTTTTTCAAGGTTTCTTTTTTGCACTTTACTTGCGATTAAGCTATGTTATAACAGCATTTAACTTAGTTTCCTAGCAGTTTTACAAATATGTATAGTTAGCTGGCATGCTGAGTAACTAGACAAATTAACATAATTTGTTTAGCTGCTATAACATGTTGTTCATGCATGATTATGCATGTGAGGTGTGGTGATAATACCTCATTTCAAAAGCCGACATTTTATTAAACTGATAAAGCCGACATTTTATTAAAGAAACTCGTTGCCTTGTTGAATACATATCTACGCTAAAGCCTGACGCAATTTTAGTCGGCCAATTGAAATTAATGAAATCCTTCATCCTTGCTTGTGCAGCTGTACAATATCATAGCGATTTTGGTCGACCGATTTTAAACGGACAAGATCAAATTGTTTTGATTTGCTCAAGTTTTATTGGCCGAGAAGTTGAGGCTTGAAAATACATGCCACTCCTTCCACTTTCTTGCATCGAAATGAAGATCGAATTTGTGCCACAAAAACGCAGCAAGAATTGATTCATAATTGGTTTTGGCCATAAATTTGTATGACTTGGTTGGCGCTAAAATCGCCAGCAAATTAGCATATAGTTGAACGACAGGGTGGTGAGAAAAGCTCACGCTTCTTAGAGAAGACATAATACGACTTAATCTATTTTTAGAGCTTCTTAGCCCCCCTGTGAAAAGTGTTATTCCAGACAACTGGAGCGAAACAGAGAATAATATATGTATATAGTCATCTTATTTTCAGTTTGAATTTTTTCTCTAATAATTCATGTTTAGCAGTTGAAATTTTTCAAATGTGTTTTTAGACTACGAAGTTATGTGGTACTGTATTAATATTGACATTCCAGACAAACAGTGCGACGAAATTAACAGTGTTTGAGTTGTTTGCCGATATTATCATGGATTTTCGTCTCATTTACAGAATGATGAAGATTTTGGTATTCATTTTCTTTTTGGTATTGCAAGTGTGCTGGGTTACTGTCTTGGCGGATCAGTCCTCAGGAGGCCAAGATGAGATTGAAAATGTTTTGACTGAAATAGTGGATTCAAGGTAATCATGCACGCATCAGTTTAATATCGCCGGCTACTGAAATGCGGTGTTTTCGTATAGTTTTAATTTCGTGCGCCTGGACACGGTACAAACCTCACAAATCACGCTCAAAGGCTATGTTGCTCGGCGCAATTTGTGCTGTAACTTGTACGGTCTTTCTTAACTATATAACTGGTTGGAGCAAAGCTCCCTCCAGCCCCCATGGTGCCCCCCCCCCCACTCAACAATTTTGGCCCACAGTCAAACTCCCTTTTCTCTATAATACAAGCAAGGTATTGGAATAAAAATGGAACTGGGAGGTTTGATATTCTAGTAACTGAAATTTGCTTTGTGAATCTTATGTCCCGTCTCAGTTTATATTCAACAGATGATTCAATGTCTTTTAAAATATATATATATATATTAAACATTAATTGTGTTGTAAATACCTTAAAATTTCCAAGTGGATAGCATATCCCAGGCCCTATAAATTTGAGTTGTTGGAAGGCTAGGCTAAACAAGTTAGTGACTGAGTTCTGGTATATTTACATAACTTGCATGTACTTAACTGAAGATTCAGTCTATATACAGTATAATTTAAACTCTGTATATACAAAAATGTGTTTCAGAAAACGCACGAAATGCAGTTCTAGGACTTCTAGGGGTGGAAATATGCAAACATTTTTTGGGAGAAAATACCCCCAGACCCCCTACTATTTACATACAAGGGGTGGCACTGGGGGCACGTGCCCCCACCACCACCACCAACTTCCAGTTCAAAAGTACCCTTTTTCCTGGAGCAAAGTGCCCTTTACCTCCGTCAAAAATGTCGTTTAGATTGCATTTTTTGCCCAATGGCCTTTGATTTATGATTGGATTTGTTTTTGTATTTAGGTATTTCCTGAAAAATTCTGTTATTTTTGGGTAAAAGTTTGTGATTTTCGGGAAAAAATATGATATCTCCGGAAAATTTTTTAGTACGTCCGGAAAATTTTTGTCATCTTCTGGAAAAAATGTGATATGTCCGGAAAAATTTTTGGTATGTGCGAAAAATGTTTTTAAGATGACCCCCCTCCCCCCCGTAGCCAACATTTCCGGAAAAATTTTTTAGGTGCCTTTTCAATCGAAAAGTGCCCCTCGAAGCCTGCCCCCCCCCCAACTTTTAGATGCTTCCTACGCCCCTGACCACACTAAACCTTTTGTCACTAACAACCATCTGTCATCTCTCCACACTCAGTATAGTATGGTCTCTTTTTGTAGATGCCCCCCCCCCCCATAGAAGAATTCTTAAAAAAGGCCTTGGGCCAACAGCCGGGCTTTCAGAGTAATTTTTGTGTGAGCGGCTGTGGTGAGAAAATAGGCGGATGAAATCATCTTACTTTTGTTTTACAAATGTGGAATAAATTTGAACAACAGTACTTCATCAATTGGTTATCATGCAGCTAAGCTTATTTATACTGCCATATGAGAAGGATGGCTAAAGATATTGTTAATGAGAAAAGATATATAGGCTAGGACGTTAAAACGACAAGATTTTGATGACTGTGGGTTAGGAAAAAGCAAACTGAGAATTTCGAACAAAATTTAGTCGTGCATCTTACTATAACTGTAGCCCGTTGTTTTTTAGATAATCTCAATCTCAATTTATTAAGCCGGTAAACTTCTAGAAAATCACACCAACTTTAAAACTATAAATAAACTAATTAAAATATGAACAATGTCAATGCATATAAATACGTTTAAAAGGTCCTAAGTTAGCTAAAATACAATATAATACAATTAAAAATGACTACTTAGTTTCGTTCTGAATTTGCCCAATGAACTTGAGTGGACTAGTTCAGGTGGTAGCTTATTCCATTCTCTAATATATAGTTCTTGGGAAATATACTGAATATTTAAAAACGTCTTCAGTTGCCTTAGGAATCAGTGATATTTCAATGGGTGGCTGCCGCGTGTTCTAGATTCTGGGCAGGGACATGGCGACTAGGGGGGGGGGGAGTGCGGGGGTGGTGTAAGCCACCTCCAACTGTGAAACTCAGGCAAAATCAGGTAAAATTCAAGTTAAAAATTTGACATTTTAAGGTAAAATTTGCGTAATAAAGTCGTTATTTGCGTGAAATGCTAACCATTTTTGCAAAATACAGTCAATTTACATCCAATTCGTTCGCCAAGTTGCTTTAGAAAACGCCAGAAATGCAGTTCTAGAGCTTCAAAAACGTAAAAATGTTTCTGGGAGAGGACCCCGTTTCTCCCGAAACTTAGTATGACAGTGCCAATAATCACAAAGACCTTTATTATATAATTATTAAACGTCAGGTGAATTTTTAACATTGAAGTTCAAATTTCAGGTAAAACCTCCGACACCCCAACTTCAGATGCTTTGCTACGTCCCTGCAGATTCTGGGTGTAATTTCAAATACTGATCGGTGTTAAAATCTACAAGGCTATCATTGTTACTCTTGATTCCACCCTCCTCTCTTCCAATGTAAGGGGGTAAGCTTGCTAATATATATACCCAAACAATACTTTTCTTTTGTTGTAGCCCCGTCGCGAAAAACTCTGTAAAAGAAAAGAGATGGTTCAACTCCAACAACAATAACAATAACAACAACAACAACAATAACAACAACAATAATAACAATAATAACAATAACAATAACAACAACAACAACCGGTATTGTACTGAACCCTGTTACTGTTGGATTGGTCAGCGGCATACCTCCAGTGTTTACGTGAATTATGGAAAGATACCTTGTCGAGGACCTTCAGATTCTCATGCATGCGCATCAGCGTGTGTGAAAAAGTGTGGATGTAAGTAAACACAAGCTGACTCCACCGTAACTTGGATTTAGGACGGAGATCTTGTCCAAAAATTTAATACATCAGGTTCCTCCACACAAATGTCCAGAATGACAATATGCTGAACACAGGGCTCCAGTTGCAGAAAAAAGTCATTAAAGTTAGTTGTCACAACTACACTTAGAGCTAGAATCACTCATTTTAGTCAACTACAATCCAATACTCAAACATTATAAACCAACGACTATTTTTTCTACCGACGCTGACACTAGAACAGATCTCATTGCCCATTGGTATCAACCACTAGTATCAATTATAGAATCCTCTCGCATTATAAACCTGTTGACTGGACTATTTGGAAATTTATGAATTTTTATGTTTTATTTCAGATTACATTAGAAGTTTTAGTTACTTGTGCAAAAAGATAAACGGAGAATACGATACTGCGCAAGGAGGACTTGCGTGTTACGCCAGCCACCAAGATCCCACTGCAACTCAAAAGAGTAAGAGAAGCCCCAACAACAACAACAATAACAACAACAATAACAACAATAACAACAACAACAACAACAATAATAACAACCACAACAACAACAACTGTTTGTGTAGACAGAAAAGGGCAAACAACAACAACAACAACAACAATAACAATAACAACAACAATAACAACAACAACAATAACAACAACAATAACCACAACTGTTATTGCGACTTCAATGAGCTTTGGAATGCAGTTCGTTATCCTCACAGGCGATTTTGTTGCAAAACCACAAAATGTCCAGGCTGGTCTAAGCCGTACCGTGGAGTATGCCGACTACTAGTTTGTAGTAAAGGTATGTTTGTATTAAGCTTGTCAAGAATTACACTTTTTTATATCTACGTAACTCAAAACTAACGAGTATAATATACCACTTGCCACTTGGTTATGACTGCATTCAAAAGTCTTAATTTTTTATACATTTCTCATTTGGCAACCAACTTAAAAAGTATATGTTGGATGTCACCGACTAGACTGATAACGCGTTCACACCCACAAACGCCCACGTTACACGAGGCAATTTTTGTCACTTGCAACGCAATTTTAAACATAGACCGATGTCAAGGCCTTTATACTAGATTGTGCTGGCATATTATACTACTAAAACAATGCTCGTTGTTTGTCTATACAAATTATGCTGAAACTAAACAGGTTAATATAGCAATGGCACTGCCACGACTACAAACAATTATGAATTTAATAAAACGTGTATTGTAACTTTAATTTTCGGCAGCATGCCACCGCCTTCGTCAGAAGCTAAATAAATATAGTGAATTACCTCCCTTATATACAACAATAAAAAAATTAATACAATATTAACAAAGCTTAAAGAACCCATTGTTGGTAATAATCATGGCTGGTATTCGAAAACTCCCAAATTATAAAATATTATAACATAATATTATTATATTAAATATTATATTATATTATATTATATTTATATTTATATTTTATATGTATAATTTATTATAGTTTTGTATATACTTTTTAGTGCCTATATACACTTTCTTATGTGCTCATTAAAATATCAAGTTGAAATGCTCACTAAAGTGCTCATCTATGACTATGAAGTGGTTTATAACCACGCTACATATTCTACGCTTATGCTTTCTATGTGACTTGTAATTCGCCAAATGAGGCTTGAAATTCATATCATACAACCAACCCCCTGCAGGCCACAACTGCACTAGACTTGCTCCAAGTCTCTCTTTCATTTTCATATAGATCCATTATAGTGTACATTACTACGTCATGTAATGTACACTATAGTGGAACGATACTATATGACAATGAAAGAGAGACTTGGAGCAAGTCTACACTTGCACAAGCCAGACACTAAACCACATCTATGTCTGTCAACGCCTGACCACGAACGGGCATTTTCTCCCGTACTAACTCAAATATAACGGTAAATTTATATCTGACCCTTTCAACCCCTGACTGGTTATCTACTGATATAGACGGAACATGGAAGTACAGTCGAATCTCTATTAAGCGGCCCTCCATTAAGCGGCCACCCTCTATTAAACGGCCACATATCGAAGTCCCGAAATTTTTGTAATAAAAATACTATAAACTATCCCTCTATTAAACGGCCACCTCAATTAAGCGGCCGCGGCCACCCAAAGAGCGGTCCCAAATGATGTTTTATGTCATTTTTTACCTCTATTAACTGGCCAGCCTGCATGATTTTTAGGTTTAGATATAGGTAATGAATTAATGAGAACCATATTGGTGCCCTAGTAATAAATTTACGCGTGAAATATGATAGTGTGATGGCCTCGTGTTGTTGGCACAATATATGCCGGTGAAAAAATGTTATAGTAGATGAAACTGAGAATTAATTAATTAAAGATAAAATCACTGTATTCTGTGAGGTAAAATGGGAACTGGGAAGGGGTAAAATGGGAACTGGGATTGATCTATTTTTAGACTGGGAAAATGGGATTTGGGTTGCTGGGACTGGGATTTGGCCACTGGGAATGGGAAATGAAGTCCTCAAAAATGGGAATGGGATTGAGGCAATGCGAGTCGATTCCCAATTTTACTACGTTTTGAGTATTTTAAAATACAATTTTGATCCGTTTTTGGTGTCTTTAACCATGATTTTTGTTGTTAACTATATTATTCACAGCACTACCTGCGAACAGGCATACTCTGGCGCCCGGAATTCTGGGTTTTCTGATTATGCGTGTCTCAGAATGCTGCAAATGCCATTTCCGGGATTCAAATTTAAAAATTTTCCGTGCCTTCGGCACGAGCCCCCCCCCCTAATATTTCACAAAGTGTCCACCACTTGCTTAAAAGGTCTTAAAACTGTTTATTCTACCGATAAATACAGGGGTTTTTATTGACTGGGATTTCAAAAACTGGGACTGGGATTTCTAATAAAAATCCAACTGGGACTGGGATTTTGCCAAAATTTCAGGTGGGAAATGGGATTGGGACCCCCCTTCAGGACCCTCTTCTGTGATTTATAATTAAAAATAGACATTTGACTACGCCCAGGGTCTATTATTTGCGTACCTCTATTTAGCGGCCATCTCTATTAAGCGGCCACAAAGCCGATCCCCGAGGGTGGCCGTTTAATAGAGGTTCGACTGTAATATCAAAACTAACAAGCTCAATGCTCGTTTCCACAAATTATGCCAAACAATAGCCTAGCTTTAGATAACACGACCATGACTCTGTGCCATTATGTTGCAAATGTAATTATTGCATCAAAAATTGCCTCGTCTAACGTGGCCTTAAATTATCTTTTTTCTTTAGTTGGTGATATGCAAGATGGATTTAAAGGTGATGGTTATGCCGCTGAAAGTGGTCGACTTTACAAGATATCTCAACCTACCACAACCGCACCTTATTATAGTTATAGCTGTTAGCCTCCGCTTTTTTTTGTTTGAGAAGTCAATTATATACACCGTTGACTGTTGCCATTGCTTAAATACAATTATTGCTTGTTGATTCAACTGCTTCTTATAGATTGTAGCGTTGCTTTGCAATACCATGCACTTTGATTCAATATTTTATGCTTTATTATTTTTATAAATAAATTGCACTTTTACTCAAAACCATACGTCAAATTTACCTTCTTCATCGATTATATATAATATTTTAAGTGAATTGGTTTATATATGTTTCTCGCTGAAAAGGGTTAGGCTGTTGTGACTCGGGTCAAGATAAAAAAGAAATACATTCGTGCGCAAATTGGTACATATTTCCGAACACTTGAACGTTTCCTTGTAAGTCATTATAGGTGTTAATCTATTTGGATTCTTTTTAAGAACAAACTCGTTGCTCTCGAGTGTGGATTGCAGAAAATTGCAAAAACGCTTTCTGACTGCAAGATCCCATGGACACCAACCATTCTGCGCATTTCCTGCCCAAAATAAAACTCTTCAATCTGGTAAGCCATGGTATAGGCTAAATCTTGAGGGATTGTTGGATCAAAGTACCTGAAAATAAGAAAGTCAAGCGGCGTTTCGAGCGAAGGCTCCTGGTCCGGAAGTCATTCTTATTATATTTTCAGGTATAGTTACAATCCTTGAGAGAGTAATCCTTCGAATCACCACACTGTTATTCTCATGCAGTACTACATTACATGCGTATAAAGATCGACACTATACATGTAAAATACATTGCTTAATAATTGGAATGTGTTATACAATCCTGAATATATATACATTTATTTACCGCTATTTAAATTAATTAATGGACCATTTTAGAAGCAAAATACAGTCACCACTTTAACAAAGAGAGGTTCAGATTTGACTTCCACTACCTCTCACTCGGCATAGTACACATTTGATTGGTTAATTGGATATATCAAACGCATATCTGATTGGTTAGTGGTCCCTTAAGGGACGGACCATTAGAAAAGTGATGGGGGCAAAACAAACAAAAAAATTATTCTCAGAAAAAAATTAGGAATAAAAATCTTCCCAGGCGTAGTGCAAAAAAAAATTTCCCTAGCTTGGAAGATAGGCCTGTAAATTTCACTTAAAAAATATAAATTGCAGCCATCAAGTGAGAAAAAAATATATTACCCCCCCATCACTTTTCCAATGGTCCGTCCCTAATGGTAGCGGTGGTGAAAGTCAAATCTGAACTTCTCTAAATAATATTTTTTGATGAAGTTCACAATATACTGTAAAATCTTGAGATATTTCTGAAAATTTCTAGAGCAAAACAAAACTTGTATTTTAAAAATGAGAAAAACGGATCGTATTGGCAAAAGCCATCGTACTCAAACGGTACTTCTATTATTTTGGAGGATGAAACTGAATATCCGCGGACACTTGCGCCATACTACAATGCATGCATGATAACAAGATCCTATAAACCACCTCTGTCTGCCACATACATACGCGAAACCATATATTAAACGTCAGTCATAATAATTTCCTTGCTGACATCCGACATCATCGTTGCCTTATGTACAACAGGACTCATTGACATTGTAAAATCAGCAAACGCATGTTCATGCCCGTTGCCCCACTGTTCCATTCGATTATAACATAAAATAATTCGGCAAGTGAGTTGTTGCGAACATGTAAAGGCCATTTTCCATTATGACAGTTTTGCCCGCGCGGGACGAGCGAACATTAGGGACCTTTAGCAAATAGGTGACGGCAACGGCGCAACGCCGGCCAAAACAAACTCGTTCAAATAAGTAACTTTAAAATCAACATGTCTTGTATTATCCGTCGTATGAATTTATTGCAATTTAGAAGGTTAAGACAGAGGTTTATAGTTGAGAAGACTTCTACTAAGCCAATTTGGCGAGGACGACTTCTCGCGGCTTGAAAGGCAGACGTTGTATACAAAACGTGAAAATCTTTGTTTTGCTGTTGTAAACAGATCAAGGACGACGTCTAAAACTCCCAAGGGACCTTTAATTATGCATTTTCTTTCTACACTGTCATAAATTTCATTGTGTTAATAGCCGTCCCCGTCCTGTTAGCTAAAGTCCCTAGTTTTAAACATGCTGTGCAGCTGCAAGATTTCAGTTCGCGTTAGCCCTTGCGTGCACACGCCATGAAATTAAAGTTGAACAGCATTCAACTTTCTTGGCGTGCACATTCGACAATTACACACGAAACATGCAGCGGCCGTAATGGGAAAGGGCCTTAAATTGGGTGCATGGGATTTGTAGATGGAAATCTCGAGTGGAATTTTTATACATTTATTAAACCTAACCATAGATATCTTATATACACTAGATAGTGCATCTAATTATTCTGCAATTCAAAAATTGAAGCCGTGATTGCAGACTCATGATATTCCCATGAAATGAGAAGACTCGTATGTTTTCTATTTCTTAAACAGGGAACTTAAAAATGAATTAAGTTAAACCTATTCCAAATATATTTTCAAACTATTCAAATGATGAAAGTTATTGTTGTTTCTTAAGCGTTTATTAACGAGTGGGAAACTTCAACATGGCCGCCATCTATTCAAATGGGGGTAACGGCTGGAATATTCTTGGCTTCAATTTTACTAAAAGAGATGCACTATCTAGTGTATATAAGATATCTATGGACCTAACCAGGAGCAGTTGCGAAAACTATCGGTCCTGCGAATTCCGGTACAGCGCTCTCACCAACTGGCAACTGAGCTACAGAGAGACAGTTGTCGTCGAACTCTAACCACAAGTCATTATATAAATATCAAGGTGATGCCTATGTACGGTGTATGGATAAATACCCTTAAATTGGGTGGCGACTGGCATAAATATACGTTACCCGATTAGGTATATGCGTTTCTTTCTTTTCACATATATTAATGAGAGAAAACCCCATCAGACAAATCATTTTTATGCACTTGAAAGCTTAATGACAAAGAAGAGTTGTCATTCTTTGTCATTGAGAAAGATGTTCCAAATGGACAAAAGAAATTGAATGAACAAACAAATCCATTCAAATAAGATAATGGCGTGTCGAGTTTTCCCCTTTGCGAGCCTATGATTTCTACCGTGTCCTTTAAATTGCTTCCCACGCGAGGACTCGACTTATTTTTGACACTCGACTTATTTTTGACATCTTATTTATATATTGGAGATCTCTGCAAGAGTCCCCTTGAGTTGAAATCGGCATGCCGCCGTCGTTTTCTTCTGTCATGGGAAATTATTCTGTTACATATTGTGTTCAGGATTAGATAAAAGTCCCGTGATGTCTTTCGTCTTATTCATCATCCAAGAAAAAGAAATTGCCTGCATGTTTTTGTTCGACGTCCTATAAAACGTAAACAAAAATTAAGTATTGTACATTTACTTCTATAACAAGTCAATAAGCAAGTGGGGTGTGCTAATTATCCTTATTTGCGGCTCAGAGCTAAGCTGAATTACGAAGGACGCAGCTCAAGCTGATGCAATCGAAGGCTTCGGGGAGTATCCGAAGAATATATACATCAGTATAAAACCACAATACCATGAAGATGGAAACTATATGTAACGTCAGCCTCTCGAAATTCTTTTGTTACAGTGTTACAAGCCAGTGCTGTTAAAAATAATTCAAAATTCTACGAACATTACATACCTTTACTGAATTCAGTTTATTTATTCTTGGTCGGAAGTTGGTCGGATCTCTTCGGAATGTGATGTTCAAGGATTGCAAAAATTTATTCATTCCAGTTAACAAACTTTGAGGACTAGGAAAAAATTAATAAATAGTTGACATCAAAGTAAATGCAACATTCTATAGTGATGCACCGATATCCGTATCGGTATATCGGCCCTAAATTAAAAATATCGGTATCGGTATTTTTGTTGCCGATATTATATCGGTATAATTGTATTAGAATACAAAATAATTTATTGTACAATCTAGTGCAATGGTTTATTCCACTAGCTACTGATGCATGTTAGTTAACAACCAAAATAAACGTGCAAGCAATCAAAACTTACGTTCTTGCACAGGTAGAAATAGACGGTATTCCATCAAACACAACAACACGATCAGCGAGGTAGGTTGCCATTATGAAATCGTGTTCAACGACAAAACCCGTTTTCTTTGCATGTAAAATAAACCTAAACAAATCATGATACAATGAAATATTGTAGTTAATGAAGCAAAATAAGGAAAGCTGAAACCAAGAATTAACAATCCCAGCAAGGGGGAGGTCAAGGGTTTGCGAAAGAAAGTGACCGTGCGAAAGAAAGTGAAAGTACGCGTGCGCAGATGGTCTCAGCCAATCTCAACCCCAATCCTCAACCGTGCTGAATTGTATTGAAAAAGACCGGTTCCACTGTTCACATGCGCCGTTTGCGCGGGACCAAAACAACAAAGCTTCAAAAAATTCCTCACTTAATATTACTTTGAGCTAACACGCGCATCACACGGTTTTGATAATACTTTATAGTTGCCAGGGATGAACTAGGCGTGAATCTGAATAGGCGGAAATAACCCTTCTTGTAACTTATATACACCCCAACATAATATCGCTCAATACCTCTTAATTACTTTGGCAGCAACGAGACGTTGTTCAGAATCCAAGTAAGCCGATGGTTCATCAATCAAATATACATCAGCAGGCTAAAACGAAGGATACCATCAATACATTGTATTGTGTGTGATACAAATTGTTAATGTACAGTATGTGTGTATATATGTATTTATTATATTTCTATATATATTTGTAAATTTATTTTTCTTTTGTATTATTATTTGCCATATTTAATTCCTTGTTGTATATAGTTCTAATGGGGAATTGGCTCGAAAACTTTAGTTACTCCAATTCGCGGTAATAAAAAAGATGGCGCCACGCATTGTATTCTGGGTAGATCGACATGTTCGCGCCAAAACAAACAATGGCGGGTTGCCAAGAATTTGATTCTATTCCTCTCGAAGAAACTGAAATTCCTGGTGCAAAACTGAACAAAAACGTTGAAGATTTAAGTAGAACTGAGGCTGAGAGATGGCTGAAGTGTCGTGGCTGTAGAAATCTGAGTGGAATTACTGTGAAGGAGTTAAAATGCAAGTGAGTTTGGAGTTGTGTGATTGTTATTGTTGTGATATAGACTCTCATTATCTCAGACAACGCAAAGTAAAACGCATTTTGATATTCTTTTAATTAGTTTTTATCTTAAAGAATCCACACGTACATCAAATTTGGATGGGACAAACAGCTACTAATGGATCCAGAGGAGAAAATCCAAAAGCAAAAGAGAAAACAGAATCAAAACGTGGAGCAGCAGCTTATTGAAAAATTTCTCGAGGGAGAAAGTATTCCCACTGACAGCTGGACCACGGATTTAAAGCATGTTCCCGATATAACACATTCAGTTGTCGAGGACTTTTTCAAAAATGCAAAGGACAAGAGACATTTGACAGAGGGATATGCTTTTTCAAAGACAAAAAAGTTTGAAACATCCGGAAAACCTCTACGTATTAACCTCTTACCAAACTGTGATATGTTCTTGTTGGAAGGTCACACAAGACCAACAATGAAGCAAGCGAAGGGCATATCATCGGGTACCGGTATATATTCTTGCTTAGTGGTGTTTGACAAGATAACTGGTAACATTATAGCGGCAAGAGATAGATCATGTGCAGCAGGACGACGCGGCTATTGTAAACACATAGCTGCCCTGTGCTACAAACTTGTGGAGGCCAAAATGAGGTCTGCTAAAGAACTACCCCGAGCTCTCAATTGTACAGAGATCAAGCAGCAGTGGGGAATACCATCAGCAAAAGCACAGCAAGACCCTGAAAAGGAGCTAATGAAGAAGAAACCTCTGCAAGACATAACATTTGAAAAACATCTTCTCATCCGTGATCAGAAAGGGGGAAGAAAAAGAAGACTTCCACAGGAGGTGAGCAGTACTTACAACGCAACGCCTGCAGGTGAGCCAAAAATTGATGCTGCATGTGTTGATGCATTCAAACAAGATTTGTCAAAATCCAAGAGTTCATACTTAGTCACCAACTATGTCCATCTTCGACCCAACCCTACATGTGTACCAGCAGCAGACAAAGAAAACACACCTAGTTGTAGTACAGCTGATAACTTTCCAAAGCAGAGAACTGAAACCTGGTTCCAAGAAAGAATAGGAAAGGTTACTTCATCGAAAGCTCCAGCAGTTATAGGACTGTATGGAAGAAAAGAATTTACAGAAACATGGGAATGTATTACAAACAGGAAGCCAGAACCATCTAAGAATTTTAAGAACTTTCAGAGAGGTATTAATTTTGAGGAATCAGCAGCAAAATGTTTTAGTCTAAACAGTGGAGCTAAGTTATCTGAGTGTGGAATGTTTGTGCTTTCATCTGATAATCGGTTTGCTGCATCTCCCGATAGACTATTTCAGGGCGAAACCTGTTCCGAACTAATTAATCTAAAAACTAACAAGAAAGTTAAACTAAATGGACAATGTTTGCTTGAGATTAAAACTCGGGCAGAGGGACAAAGTGAGCGCTTACTTGCAGTCACTGGTGCACATATTTGCCAGGTTCAACTACAAATGAAGTGTACAGATGTGAGTTTAGCCATTCTTCAGTCATATGTTCCAGAATCTAACAAATCGAAGTACTTTCTTATTACTAGAAATGATGATTTTATCAACCTATTCCTCAACTTGTGTACTACTGCATTCAATCATAATTTACCCGAGTTTGATTCTCTGTAAGGCATTAGTCAGTTAGCAAATGCTTTAGCTAAAACCTGTCCAGAAATTGATTTTGTGCTTGTTTGAATAATTTATAATTTATATAACAAATATTATTAAATATGTATTATTTACAGCCCTTTTGAATTATTTGTTATCAAAATGATGTTTTTTAAAATATTAAAGTGATTGTTTGTAATATTACAATTAATACAATTATTAATTTAAATACAATATCAAATTATTTGTATATTAAATTATAATTATTTATATACAATGATCAATACATGTATACACAACAATCATAGATCTCCAGGCATTGATTGATTATTATACATGAATTGAATGCATGAGCAACCACCACCCCCCGCTCCTCACAAAAATATCCCACTTTGGGAAGCTGGAATGTGAAATATACAAACACTGTATACATTACAGAATTTATACATAACACTGTATACATTACAAAATTTTAAAGCATTTGAAATGAGATTTTTGAATTCCCACTGAACCAGGGACGTCGCGGAGGCATCAACATTGGGGGGGGGGGCGTGTCGTCATGTTTTGACCAACATTTCCTAGGATTTTGACCAAGTTGTAAAAATGTTTCCTGAAAATCTTGTCGACGGGGGGCGGCGGAGGTCGTCAAAAAATTTTTTCGGACTAACATAAACATAGTCAAAAAAAATTTTCCGGACTAACAAGCAAATTCGAAATTTTTTTGACCAATATAAGCAACGCTTCCAATTTTTTCACCGCACACATAACAAAAGTTTTAAAATTGTTAAAATTACGAAGCATTTCATAACTTTCGGCAAATTCGACCATCTTTTATCCCAAACTTTGACCAAATTTTTCCCAGTTTTACCTTTACCTATCAGTTCCATTTTGACCAACTTTGGGCAAATATCACTTCCATTTTGACCAGCTTTGACCGTTTGAAATATTGGGGGTGTTACACCCCCCTCCCACACACACCCCTATAGCGACGTCCCTGCACTGAACAATCTACCACACAGGGGGGGGGGGTGTTTGCTGACAAGGTAAATTACTGCACAGAAGTCAAGGGTTTGGTTACTCATGGAATGTACTCATCAGGGGCATAAGAAGCAGGGGGATGGCACCTCCCATATTTTATAAGGTGTGCTGGAATAGTTTTCGCACCCTCCAGAATAATTGAATTTTAAAAAAATCGTGGCAAAATATTTCAAAATCCAAATTTTCAAAATGTTCCCACTTAGTGTCTACCATGTTGGTACGTCATGGGAGTCCCCCCTAACTTCATCAAGTAGTTCACACCTATCATTAACAAGAGGAGGTAAAAAGGCAGTTAACCAGCAACATACTTTCCACATCTTCGAAATCTGGTGCACATATCGAATTGGTATGTTTTCTTTAAAAATCCTGAACACCTTGACTCTTCGTATCGCTCTTTCGACATGTACCCGAACTTGAGAATTCTTTCGATTATGTATGTCTTGTTCTTCGGTAAACTGCTTCTTGTTTGACAGTTTCTCTGGTGTATCTACGATCACACCATAGGCATCTAGAATATGCTGCACCATAAATCCTTTGTCAGCAAGCCACCTATCTCCCACTTGAGCAAGGGAAAGGATTCCACTAGCTTTTACATTGTCCTCATCTGATTTACTGCCTGGATAAATTTCTGAGACAAACACTGGTAGCAGAAGTGGTGAGAGTGCAATCAGTCCCTTCCCTGTGTTGTGTCCTTTGTATTCAGACCAGGTACAACTTTGTTGTATGATTTGTGAGGACTTCTCAATGAAAATTTCTGTACAGTCGATTATAAGATAGACATCCTCATAATGTGGCTTGAAGCACTTTGGTAAATGCTTTTTCAGAGTCTCGCGGTCTGTTAAAAAGCTCAGCATTCCATGACAGTGACACAAACGGTCAATCCAGGTGGCAAATATTTGTGATACTTCTGGCTGAGTAATGTTATGTCTGTCAGCAAGATCTTTCTCCAGCAAACCGAGACGTAATCTTGTCAAAGTGAGAAATAGTTTATCAATTTCACACAAATTTCTTGGCCTTCCTCGAGAAACAACATAAGGTGGGTCTTTAGCGGCATTGGTATACCCGTTGTAGTAGTTTAGATTAAATACTGGTTTAGGTTTAACAAAATTGTGCAAAGAAACAAACGTTGCGTAATCAGGAAGTCCCGTGTAGAATCTGATATCCGAATCACTTGCCATAAACCTTCGCACACCAAATGTTTCTATCTCTCGACGCTTCTCTAGTTCCTTAATCCGTTTTTTCAGCTCACCTATTTCTTTCCCACACTCGCATGTATTCTCTGATGGTAATGTTTCCCCATGAGGTGTCTCCTTCGTTTGGTTTTCGCTGCAAGTTTTCTCCTGTGTATGTTCTTGCTCGCCAGCTGTCGGCGTCGTACACAAGTCAACACTTTCCGCTCGTTTGTCCAACGATCCCGTACTCGTAGCAGTTTCAGGATTTAACAAGTACGAGATATCTACAGGCCAGACTGCCTGGTCAGTTTTTTTTATCTTTCCGAGGAAAAATGGCTGGGATATTGTTATTTCCATAATAGTGCCCTCGAGGAAAATGTGCACTGCACACACGGTCGCTTTTTTGCCACTGGTAATCCATCGTTCTCGTTTTCAAAGCGTGAACCCATTTTCGTTTTAGTTTTGGGTCTGTGGGGAAGCTGAAAAATTTTAGCTTCTTGTGAACCCAGCTTTTGTGTGGGCAGCAAAACACAGCACATTTAAAGGGCATGTTTTTATGACTTCGCCATTACATTTTTTGGCCTTTAAATATTAACTACGTAACCTTTGTTTATACTTTTATTTGTCGATCTACCCAGAATACAATGCGTGGCGCCATCTTTTTTATTACCGCGAATTCCCCAGCACCGTTCTCTTTCATGTAAAACTTTATTGTAATAATCTTGTCATTTTTTTCCCAATGCAAATTCTATTCTATTCTATTCTATTCTATTCTATTCTATACAGTACCACTTTAAAAATAGATGTTGACTAAATATACGATATTTCGGATATTACAATAAAATATGTGGGAAAGTAAGAGCCTTTCGCGAGTTCGATTCTTGCTACGGACTCAATTTCGTGGGTTTTCTCCGGGTGCTCCGGTTTCCTCCCACAGGAAAAGTTGACATGGTGGGTTAGGATAAACACAGTTAAGAAACTAATATCACAGTAATTGTTGGAAAGATAAAATAGTCTAGGTTAAGTAAGTAATTAGGTAAGCGTAATACTTGATGTAAGGCGCATTTGATCATATCCAGATGCAATTTGCGCTATAGAAATGTTAATCATGATATTAAACTACCGCATGATTCCGAAAGTAACGTAACGCCACCCCCATGTATCACGAAACACCTATAACGGTATTTTGTGATACTTTACACACCATCGGAAATTAGCGTTCACAAACGCGTTCCAGCTGACGTACACTCATACTACTCATTACTTCACGAATCATTTTTCAATAAGAAAAAGACAGTAATATGAAATAAAATTTTTTTTAGGAGGGGAATCTCACAATATACAGTAAATTCTACAGTATCGTGAATGATTTAAAATAATTATTAAAAATCTGACCTTGCCAAGACAGAGAGTTAGGGCAACACGTTGTAATTCACCACCAGATAAATTTTGTACTTCTTGATCAAAGACACTTTCTATTTGAAGTGGTTTCATGACGTCCGTGATAAACTGAGGATGAATGTATGCATCGCGAATCTTCTCGTGTAACAGCTGACGTACAGTACCCTAGAAGACAGTTATTATCATTAAAAATGTGCATGGCATGACCTCACCGTTGTTATGGCTAGCTTTGCCACTGTTCACACAATCATACGGAACAAAGCAAGACAAAATTAGGTAAGGTAAGACAATGTGGGGCTGGGCATGGTATATTAAAGTAAAATATGGCAATGTAGGACAAGACAAGGCAAGGCAAAATAAGACAGCCATCATTAAAATGCGCACGAGCACCGCTGGCAGGCACCTTTTGAATTTGTACAGGCACGTCTTGAAATATCTTTAAAATCCAGATATTTTAACAATACAGCCGAACCTGTATTAAGCGGCAATGCATTAAGCGGTCATCCTTTATTAAGCGGTCATTTGGTAAAGTCCGCAAAATTTCATAATGTAAATGTTGTCGAAGTGATCTTTACTAAATGGTTACCTCTATATATTAAGCGGACGTGGTCACCTGTCGCACAGTCTCAAACATAATTTTTCATTGTTTTGTGACTGTATTGAACGGTCATCCAATTTAATGGACATCAAGAGCTTTTCCTAGCCATATCAGTGATTAATTTGTTGAGCAAACCAAACTCACCACGCTGCGACAGCTAAACTTAGCAAGGTTATGTCGTTTTGTATTGTTCGTCATGTTCAGTTCTCTTGTTTTTATTAGGACTCGATAACACCCTTTTGAACCGTGGTACTTGGACCTGCACTGAGCGGTCACCCTGTATTAAGCGGTCACTTGCGAAATCCCAAGGGTGACCCCCTAAATACAGGTTCAACTGTATTTAGCTCTATAAACCTAAAATACAATGCATTTTTGCAGGCACATCGTGAAGTTATGAATTTTTCGTGCAGGCACTGAATAGAATTAACGAGCCCAGTGATAACGCTTGACTGGGGCAAGTAAAAATCACTAAGGGCAAGTAGGAGATGCTTCTTGGTTGCCCGATCGGGCAAGTTCTATTGCTAAACGGTTTGCCAAACGGTTTGCTTGTTTATGTTATGCATTCTGTTCTTGATTCTTTGTTAGTACATCAGCTGAAATCAACACTTCGTAATTAAGTCTTCAAATGACTTTGCAAAGGAAAACATAAGATTAGAATGGTGATTATAATTAATCCTTACTGCAATCATTTGCTTCAAATATTGCTACTACAGTATGTGAGAGCAAAACTAGACCTGATGACAAGTGAATTTTACTTCTGGCAACCAATTTTCATGTCTAACTTGCCCGAATCGCAAGTGGTAAAAATAGTTACGTTACACCACTGGAGCCCTGAGAGGGTAACATACATAAAGTAAGGTGGTAATTGCAAGGAACAGCAAAGTAAAACATGGCAAGGTATATAGTCTAGGACCTGTATATGAGTTTGTATGCGATTCATTTAGGACAGGTAATCTCAACTGTTTTAGGGTAAAATGACCATGGCGGTCAACATGGCATATGTGCGAAAACCTGAATCCGGGACGAAAGTCCTGAAAATGACCCCGCCCTGAAACGGCAGTGTCGACATAGCTCTAACTTCAGAAAAGAAAAGCGATAGCCTTTCTGAAGTGCTTATAGTGTTTAGAAGGGTTGCTTTTAGGGGTGGTCATTGGAAGGAAAAATTTGTCGAAGTATAATATTTTACCAGAAAATGACTATGCACCACCCCAGGTAAATTGCTGATTATGCACAAAATAACTAATATGCCTGGCAGAAATTAAATATTCTTATTTCCTAAAAAAATTATCATGGGGTGAAAAACTATGCTTAATTTAATATAAATATTGTTGATTTCATAAGGATTGTCATTGTTTTCTTTAAATATAATACATTTTATTTCACTTACCCCCCACGAAAACACGATTTCAGCCATATTTTGCCGTCTTGTTTGCTTTTTATCGCCGAATCTCGCAAATATCATCCAGTTATTGTACTTTTACATAATCATAAATGGCTGAAGAAGATTTCAAAGAAGGTTTCATCCACTTTTGTAACAGTGCAGTGTATTTTACCTTCGATATTGTGTCCTTCGATATTTCGCCAAATTGCCGCCATTTTAATGGCTCGCCGCTTCTCTGTCTGATAAATGCAACTTCTTCGTTTCCATATGTATTTAGATTACAGTATCCAAGAGTACTTCATTGTAGAATAGTCCCAATCCAAAAATTGGCAACATTTGTCCCATTAGAAAGGAAAAATCCTCCCGTATACAATTTAGGTTCAAAATAAAAAAACAAATAATTTGAAAGTCACGCGCAATCTTCGCGAAAACTTCTCGTGGACACATGACAGGGGGGTTGAATATTTTCACGAATATGTTCGCCACCACAGAAACATAACTAAATATATTGTATTTATTGTATTTTTATGATTTATGACAAAACTACGCAAATATTTATTGTTTTTATTATAAATCATAAAAATACAATAA
>CACRXK020001809.1:0-49523 GCA_902702795.2 Paramuricea clavata
CCCCCCCCCCCCCCCCACCTTTATGGAAAATAGACAATTTGGAGGAAGGAGTTAAAAGCAGTCTTATTCAAGTGAAAATTGTGGTGGGTTTTCCTCTCCATTGGGAAAAAAATGAACTTCACAAAGTGTATACAAGTAAGGTAATATTTTATTCAAATAAAACTCGTCTTATTTGTATCAGTATTGAAATTTCAATACCAAAAGTACGCTTAAACGTTCTCAAAATATGACTGCAACATGCAAGTCTTATATTTTTATAATTTCTACAGTATATAGTAGTTTTGAGCTAGAACGCGTTTGTGGGAAATAGTTCTCAGGCTTTGGAGGTTAGCGTTGACATGAAGTGCCAATACCTCAATTTACAAATATACTTCACACCTTACATTTCCATCAACTCGCTTATTTTTTGTAATTTTTGGTTTATTTCAACACAGCGAGTACGGCAAACCACGACAAAATTACCCTGCATACCTTTAACACATGTCTATCCAATAGTATTTTCAAATGAAGCCATTATGTCACTTTGGAAGTTCATGTCAATTGATGCTGCTTTCTGTGCAAGGAAAAATGAGGAGAATGAGTTCCATGATGAAGCGGAAACATAATGTCAGACTTATGTCACAGAGCACCATGATGCTTTTCACCTGGGGAATTTAGTAACAAAAATTGAAATACACTTTTTGGATTGTTGTGAATAACCTGGTGTGCAATACTTACAGCTTGTCTGTTACGCCTTGCCTCTTCTCGACGTCTCTGAATTTCTCTCTGACGTTCAGCTGCTTCGTCTTTACCGCCATCAGTCTCCTCAACATTTCTAAATATCACACATGTATCACTACTCTCATTCCGAAATGAATCCTCAAACAAATTAGATTAACAAGTATTATATTAGAATACTCTGGTTCAAATTCACTAGCCAACGTTATGGATATTATGCTTGTGTGATGTTACTTTGAGTGTATATCCACACGGGGCAGGCTTGAAAAATATGCTTGGCCACGGTGGGAATCGAACCTGGATATTAGAAGATAATTAACGGTACCTCTTTTCCTCTGTCTTCAGTTTGTCGGTTTCTGACCTTGGTTTTAATTGTTCTTCTTGTGATTTCAATGCTTTCTCCTGCAATATTGTGAAGTAATTAAATATACGTTCTAATCACAAAACTCAAGTTTAGGCTCAAATGTCATGGTTATGGTTAGTGGTATCCTCTATTTGAAATACTTGGTGCCCAGGGCTATATTCATGAGACTAAATTAATCATGTCATGTAGACTTACCCTCTCCATTTTCTCTTGGGCTTGCTGTTGGAATTTTTTGAAACTGTTTTCAGTTGACACAGAGTTGGAGACTGGTGTTGAATTTGGAACTCCAGGTGAACCCGCTGAGCCGAAACTAGACCATGATGTGGGCCTTGCCTTCGAGTCCTGTAGCGACAAATAGAATATCTTACATGGTGTTCTACAAAATGATTACTGTTATTTATTATATAAAGTATAGTGCTTTATAAGTATAGTGCTTTATGCACTGATAAAAGTGATAATCTCACATGTGAGATTATTTATGATAATCTCACATGTGAAAATTATCGCTTTTCAATTTTCGCTCTTCTGTAAAAAATATCGCTTTTCAAAGACTGTCCTTTATATAATAAACAGAATAATACATGGGTGCTTGGAAATACCAGATTTATTTCGAGTGTTGAACATGAAATCTCACTCGTTCGCTGCGCTCACTCGTGAGATATCATGTTCAACACTCGAAATAAATCTGGTATTTCCAAGCACCTATGTATTATTCTCTATATAAATGTATAAATAATTAAATTGTGTTTTCACTACTACTATATATAGGAGCAAGGAAATTGAACAATATCTCTGTATATTCTATTTATTTGCCACCAAATACATGACATTATATCATCTTCATTCTGCTACATGATAAAGACTAATGAACCACCTTAGCCCCCCCTCATGCAACATGATTTCATTACAGCCCCCCCCACACACACACACACACACACACACACACACACACACACACACACACACACACACACACACACACACACACACACACACACACACACACACACACACGCAATCTGCTAAGTATTGCGTGAATTTAGCAGGTTTTTTTCCAGCAAGTGACAGCGGACAATATCCCAAGTCCTGGCAGGAATTTAAGCCCGCAATGCCACAATGTGACACTAATAATTTATTTCAGAATTTTATTCAAGTAGACAAATATAATAATAAACAAATATACCTTTTTTCCTGCATCTGGTTTAGACGCTGTAAGAGACAAATTATACACACTGTAATTACTTATCCTACACAATTATCAAGAGCTAGCTACGAGGCACTCTGGTAGGAAACTAATATACGGCACTACGATTCCAGTGCAGAACGAACAGAGCTATATGCTGTATAGTGGGTGATGGCAGACAGGGATGGATCCCTCATTTTGTCTCTATTATGTTTTGCATTTATATCATGAAAAATAGCACATACCCCCCCCCCCCTGCTAAGGCTAGGGTGGTGCACCCGCCAGTAAATCCATCCCTGATGTGAGAATAAGGTATGGGCATCTCACTCAACAGAACTAAGAGTTTAAGGGTTTTTGCAGGTAGAAATTTTGCGAGATTATATACAATTGTGAATATACAACTGGAACACAAAATATTGTTCTCACCAAGGTTGGCCAAGGAATTTGGCAGCTCACCGACTGCGTAAGACAACCCAGCACCTAATAAACAAAGTGTTTAATTAAGAATAGTTTGCAAAAAAAACATAATAGGAATATTTCGGTAAATAATACCTGGTTTAGTTGCTACTGGTTTAGGGGTTGGCAGCACAAATCCTGTTTTGTCTTTCGATGTCGTCTTGTTATCTTTAATTATCGTTTTCTCTTTATTCACGTGGGAAACCTTATCTTTTGTCACCGAGGTTGCTATTATAGAAGACTGGACATTGGGAGGATTCATTGGTTTGCTTGAATCTTTTGATACCGTAGTTTTTGAAAGGTTTTCAGAAGGTTTAGGAGGGTCCACTGTGCGTGGGGTCAAAGGCTTCGAGATGACCTGAGGTTTTGTTACAGCAACCGGAATGGAGGAAGGACGGAGTGGGGGGAGTTTAGGTAAGGGGGCGGGGCTAGGTTTGGGTTGAGGTGGGATTATAGCTGTAGGAGGTTTCTTTGTTGGAGGTAATGGCTTGAGTACAGTGGGTGGGGATGATTTCATGGGTGGGGATGATTTCATGGGTTGGACCGTTTGACTGGGAAGTGGGGGGATGTTTACCACTGGGGCTGAAATAAACAACAAGTTGCATAGTTGGTCACTTGTGTCAACACATTGAGAGGTGTTAGTGATCTGATGTTGTGTTACATGAACACATATAACATGTAAATATACCTAAGTTGTGGAAACAAATGGTTATAACTTATATCATAATTGTATGGTTATACCATGTTATACCATCAATATTATGTATATGGTTATACCATGTTATACCATCAATATTATTGTATGGTTATACCATGTTATACCATCAATATTATGTATATGGTTATACCATCAATATTATTGTATGGTTATACCATGTTATATCATCATGGTATAATATGGTTATACCATGTTATACCATGTTATATGGTTATACCATGTTATACCATCTGGACAGTGAGATAATCCTCACCTGTGGTAGTGACTGTTGTTGACGAATCCTTTAGATCAACAGACTTTTTTGACTTCGTCTGAAAACCACAAAATACTACCATTAACATGGTGAGAAATACCATACATTGTTGACTATTTTATATTATAAGATTACAGGGATACTGATGAGATTTCTTAATGTTACCTTTTCTGTCGTCTTTAAACTCGCTTTTGTAGTTTCTACAGAACAAAAAAAAAACACACGTTATCTCTTTATGTTCACGCATGTCAATGATTAATAAGCATAAACCTGAAATGTTGCACAACATCTAAAACAATGTTCAGACGAGGCCACTAAATCACAGATTTTCACGTCGTGATACAACGGCTGCATTCCAAGCCGCAACAAGTGCAACTTCAAACTGGGTTCAGCAGAACTATTCCCAACCATAAAACCCATGTCTTTAACTTCTAAGACTGTATTAAATTCATACGAGTGATAATATACCATGAACTATCTTTACTACCATTTATTTGAAGGAGTTTGTTTTGGCCGTCGCGTTGCCATCCTAAAATCGTAAGGTCTCTGATATGTCGCACACGACGTTGGACCATTTTATACCATACACACATTTACACCCAAGCGAGATATGCTAGACATGTCGAAAAAATGTCTGCACAAGCTGGCCTTATTTGCATGTCCAGAGGCATTTTCCACAAACGCTATTGGGTATAATTTATGATCAGGGGCCGGTTGTATAAACCTCTTAATCACTATTTTGCGCTTCTTATTGGATGACGTTGCCATTAACTACAGTTAACTTGAATCACTTTTTTATACAAACGGCCCCTGCACACCAATTTGAACAGAAGGAACGTGCCCCCCCCCCCCCCCCCCCAATGCTTCCTACGCCACTGATGCGCCCTGCTAGACTTAATTTAAGAATTGCGCTGATTCCCCTCCTTTGCTGTATTTGAATGAGTTTGTTTTGGCCGTCGTCGTCGCGTTGCCGTCCTAAAAATGTAAGGTCTCTATTGTCTCATCCACACGGGATGAATTGAGAGAACACGCTGGTACGTCAAGCGCATGTCTACAAAAGTGGTGGTCATCTATGAAAGTGTCTACGAAAGTGGTGGTCATCTATGGAAGTGTCTAAGAAAGTGGTGGTCATCTATGGAAGTGTCTACGGAAGTGGTGGTCATGTATGGAAGTGTCTAAGAAAGTGATGGTCATCTATGAAAGTGTCTACGAAAGTGGTGGTCATCTATGGAAGTGTCTAAGAAAGTGGTGGTCATCTATGGAAGTGTCTAAGAAAGTGGTGGTCATCTATGGAAGTGTCTAAGAAAGTGGTGGTCATCTATGGAAGTGTCTAAGAAAGTGATGGTCATCTATGGAAGTGTCTACGAAAGTGGTGGTCATCTATGGAAGTGTCTAAGAAAGTGGTGGTCATCTATGGAAGTGTTTAAGAAAGTGGTGGTCATCTTGGAAGTGTCTAAGAAAGTGGTGGTCATCTATGGAAGTGTACTAAGAAAGTGGTGGTCATCTTGGTGTATGTGAGATTAAAGCCCAAAGTCTGAATCATGAAAACGAGGCTTTGCGGGCAAAAGGGCATATTCTGGGGTGTATTCTAAATTTTATTCTATTACTAGCCGTCCTGCGTCGTAGGTTCTCCAAGCAAGAACCATAATCTACCCCCCAAATTCTCGATTACATATGGCTATTGTCTTATCATCTTGCATCGATGTTCTGGAAACATGGCAATTCATTGAGCGAACATTGCGACAAAGGCAAGCCTTGGAACACGAAATCCGACGTATTGTAATCCAAAATGAAACTCATGAGACACAAAAAGACACACAGATGTTCACAAATTATTATTTTTTATTTACATTGCAGTTCTACAGGCACAGTTCTATTGTCCTTAGCGAAGTAATACAACCTGAACGTTTATTTACAGCGATAAACCATCAACCATAAACTGAGGAGGGAAGGGAGAGTTCCATTTTGCGATTACAATACAGACATTTACCGTGTATTGAAATATTTCTGGGATGCATTGTAACATAACAAGGATATTTTGTATGCATCCTTTGTGGTTCACGCGAGAACACAATGGGATGTTTCGTAAAAGAACCAAGTTATAAAGTTTAAAGCAGCGAGAACGTTCGTTAAAATCTTTGTTCTACACGAGAAATTATTCACGCAGCCGCATAACATCTCGAGAGTGTACTGGCTTCAGTTCAAAGCGAGCCATAGGTTACACTAAGCGTAAGTAATAACATGAAACTTTGAAAAGCAGCAGCAACGAAGCAAGGCGAAAAATGACAAAAAATACTTTGCTCTGAACAATGACCAACACTCCAAGAAAAATGTTATCATTCTCAAAACACCATTGACCCCATCCGGTTCTATATAGGAAACATTCCTAGATTATCCCACTTTACTACAATGCATCCTTGCAGAAATCCGACACATGGCAACGTACAATGATTGGCAACGCAAGGGAACTGGGCACTATAAATAAAACTCACACAATTGAAACTTTCATCAACGGTTTGGGTCAAACTTAGTTGCCTATGGGTGGTTGTGGCAATGGAACTATGTCCATTTATCACGTGATTTATCCGGTTAGTCAGGTGAGTCTGTCCACGTGATGACAACGTATGTTCAGGTAATGAACAAAGTTGTCTACGTGATCTTAGCTACCTGCTTCAGAATCGGAACTTTCCGAACCAGAGGAGCTCGATCCCGAACTGGATCCCGAACTGCTTCCAGACCCACTGCCACTACTACTGCTGCTTTCACTCAGTCGAGATTGTCGCATTTCGTCGCCAAGAATGTCCAACGCTGATTGACCATCACCTGGAAGGAGGCAATGAAAGTGTTAACAAAAGAGAAAGAGAATCCTAGTTGGAAAATTTTTATTTTATTAGTCTACAGCTTGAAATGTCAGAATGCATGACAGTCTCATGGTTTGACCTGGGGCCAGTTGTTCAAAGGTGGATTAACGCTAACCCTCTGTTAAAATTTCATCTGTTGTTTTAGTTTGTGTATTTCTGCACGTCTGTTTATTTCAAAACTTCAGAGAAGACAACTCCTACTGATTCAGACAAGATCTCTGAAGAAATATTTCAAAATTTATAAACAATATCTTGGGAAGTTTGCTTTCAATTTTAAGTTAACCTAGGGTTAAGCTAACCCAGCTTTGAACAACCGTCCCCAGGTGGTTAACGATGTCACTTCTACACATACCTTTCCCACTTTTTGAAGGTTTCTTTGTGGCAGATGCTCCCGTCAATTGTCCACTGACATCCTGCCAAAGTAAAACATGTTAAGTTACAGTTTCAAAACTTTGTACTGGGCAAGCAATAAAAACGCACCTGTAACCTCTTCTCCAACTCTTGTCTTCTTTTAGCATTCTCTTGATCTCTTTCCTCCTGAGACTTTGCTTTCTTCATTGCTGAATACAAGAAGAAAGTATCTCAACATTGGAAATATTTAACCCTGGGCAAACACTGGTATCAAAAAATACTGATCGAAGTCGTGACATTACAGAGATTTGACATATTACCAACTGTAGAGTAGCAGGCAGTAACAACATGCTCACATGACTTGCCACCAGGGCTATTCAAAGTGAGCAAACTAGAAGCCAACTGACCTGGTGCTTTATGCTTTTTCTTCAAACAGGACTGCACATATTCTTCAAGCTTTCTCAAAGTTGATGGTTTTAATGTTTCAAAGTCAATTTCAATTTCATCTGGGTTGGAATCTTGTAATGTTGGTTCTCGAGACTGGATAATTGTCACCACTCGGCCAAGTTTATCACCTGGTAATTTATTGATGTCTAAAGAAAGCTGGCGCTTCTCATCGTACGTCATCGCCTTCGAGTCTTCCTCATCTTCACTTTCAATTTCTTCCTTCTTTTTCTTTTGAGCAAGTCTACAAAAATACAATAATTTAGCACAACTATATTGTATACAGGTAGCTGAGCCGTTTTCACTCGGATTAGGCTCAGGGTTAGACGACTAAAGGGAGATATATGATTGGCTTCTCAGAGAACTGCTATTTCGCAGAAGTTGAGCAATTTTCGCTAGGCAAAACTATTCCATCAACATATGTCAACACACAAATACTTTGTTTCTTCGTAATACTTCACTGTGGAAATCGTAACGGGTGCTAAAGCGTCCCAATTCAAGAGCGTCCGCTTTAGAAACTATTCCAAGTGTTCTTGCACTTCCGGTTCCTTGTGTCCCAGGGTCTAATGAGGTCGTGCGCGGCCGAGAGGCCCTAGGGACGAAGATGAACTTGGAGTGGTTGATAAATTGAGTGGCAGTGCTCTCCCTTGAAAGTAAAATTGTCTGACAGAGTAAAATAATCAAGTAGGCTGCATAGGGGCACATACACATTGCCACTTAACTTAAAGGGTCAACTTTTAACTACAACCAACATCTACTATTTTGATTTTGTTCACATAAACAACAACTTACTTGCTTTTAGATGATCGTTTTGATGCAGATTTGTTCCCAGATTTTTGTTTTGGCTTTGCCTGTTTTGGTTCTTTATGTGGTTTATGATCTTTTGTTTTCGGTTTCGTCTTCGTTGTTGAGCTCTTTGTCGTGACATCCTTTGGCTTTTTCTTTCTTTTCGTATCTTTCTCTGATTTCTTCGTTTTCTTGTTTACAAGCACATTTTGTCCAGTCAATTTGCTGAGTTGCTCCGTGACTGACATCAACTGAAGAAAAGAGTTTGGCAAGTTAACAACGACATAGGGATAGCAATCTTCTCAAATATGCATGGCTGTGCAATAATAGAATTCTTTACAATTATGCAGGTTAGACTTTGAACAAGCCAGGTTCTGTTACGAATGAAGGAGCTGGGATATGACACAAAAGAACCATCCCACTCTCTTACTTTACTCAGTCTAACTACCAGACAATTTTACTTGTCACGGGGACAATGCTGGCACTCAATGGGACCACTTTAGCATGAGTAATTCGTACTGAAAGTCAAAAACTGTCAAAAGATGTCACCATTTTTACCAACTTGATTTTGTAGAATGCAACTGTACCTGTTGTTGCAGGTCATTGATCTGTTTTCTAGCATCTTCACTCTCAGACTTACGATCTTCATCCTCAGACTCGTAACTATGTTCCGACCCCCCTTGCTCCTCATCTGAGGAACCCACTCCAGTCTCTGTATCTTGTGATGCTGAAGATGGTTGTTCAGGGGGAGGTGGCTCATCAGGCATCTTTGCATACCTCATCTCAAATACATCCTGAAGCAGTAGAAATCACTAAATATTACATATAAATAACATAGACTGAAATAGATAGGCTAGTATACTTCTACGCTCGCTTGAAACACTTTTTATTCATTTTTTACCTGCAATTTTCGGCCCATCCTCACAACATCATGATCAGAAGGATTGTATTTATAGCAGTTTGTAAAGATCATCCGAACATCAGCTGCAAACTGTGATGGAGTTCCATAATCCCGATTCTCTAGTTTGTTCTGAAATTAATCATCATTGTATGTCAAGGTTTTAGCATTGTTGTCCCTCTAGGCTTCTAAACCATTTTTTTCCCTTTAATTTTTACTTCAACTGAATGAGGAGGAATTGTGGTATTTTTTGACATAAGCAAACAGTACATGACAAAATGCAAAATTGTGTAAAGGGTAACCTAAAATAACTTCAGTTTTAAAATAAAAGGTTCAAGAACACAAGAACACATTTGAAAACTTAAACCTCTTTAGTTCTTACAGACTTTATGGAAAATAGAATTTTTATTTAGTGTCATGTTTTGAAAATTAATATTAACCGAAAGTGAGATTGCTGGTGCTAAACCCAACTTACCTTGACAGTGGTAAGATCCATGGGCGTCTTAATTATTGTAAAATAATCATGGAGTCCCAAGCCATCAGCATCCACAGGGTAATAGAAAGGCCATGCATACTCCTAGTCAAAAAATAAATTGCATTCAAAACCATACTAATACCTACGCATGAGAGTTTTTCGTGGAACACTGCCATCTCAACCAGGGAAACAATTTTGAGCCGGTGACTTAGTTCTCAGTCTCTCAAAGAACACAATATCTACAATAGTTGGCCTCGACTTACATAGTGCTTTTTGGAATACAGTTCCCGTAAAATCGCATTACAATACTTCATTTGTTCAGTCTGTGGCTTTTTCTTACAGCGATGCTAAAGTAAAGAAAAAATTGCATTAATTAAGAGATCACCAACTTCTTTGTGAAAAGTATCAATTTTGTTAAAAATAATTACCTGATTAGGTAACTCTGGCAAATCTCGTGTAGGTTTCTTGATTGGTCTTGTAGAACCACGTCGAGCAGGTATCTTGGCAGCTTTGCTCACCGGAGGTTGTTCCGATGGCAGGTTCCCAGGCGTTGTTGTATCAGCCTTACGTTTCTTTGCCTTGGAAGAAGGCACTGCTGACGCCTGTGGAATCACAGTGGGTGTTGTTGAGGTAGATGTAACAGCTGCAGAGTTATGAGGTGGTGAAACAATGGTTGGAGTTTGGTTTACAACTGTTGGCATCTCAACTTTGACAGGCGCTACATCCTTTGTTAACTGTGGTGTAGAGATCACAGAGGGTGTGCTATCTGCCACTGCTACTGCATAAAGATAATACAAATACAGTGAATTTTGATATTGTATTCTTTGTTTGTACAAGTGAAAGCCACAGGTATTTGGGATATGTTAACCCATTGAATCCCGGAACTCTCTTGACAATGTAAATTACTAAATTCCCAAATTATTTTTTTCATCAAGGGAAGAGTGCTACCACTCAATAGGTTAATAGGCCCAGATTCCCTCAGTGGGGCATGCAGATGTTTTTTCCAAGAATGACATAATCCTCACCTGTTGTTTTCTCCATTAGTTTTGGAATTCTCTTGGATTTCTTGGCTTCCACTGGGACAACTGGTGTTTTAGGAGCCCCTGGTCTTTTCTTGGCACTCAAGTCGATCTTGATCTCCTAGAAAATCAAACCTCAAAATAAGTCAGGCCAAGAAGTATTTCATGCATTGACATTTAAAACAATATTACCTCAGGAGGCATATTATTCAATTTTTCCCTGAAAGCTTTTTCCAATGCTTCACACATCAGCACAACATCCTATACGAGGTTTTCAACCAAATATAAACAAGATTAGAGGTACAGCTCACACAATTTTCAACCAAACACTTAGGTATACATAATGCAATGCAATTCATTGTTTGACAGTAATAGGGATGAGCCGATAAGGAAAATTGCCGATTACTGAGGCCGATTATTTTTAAGCCGATTATTGTAACTTATCGGCCGATTAATCGGCACCCACCGATTATTCTAAAAAGCAAGCAAAAAATCACAAGATGACCAACAATGAAGTTGTAAATGTGGTTTTATTGTTTACAATACACACTTTGTACAATTAAAAACATCTTCAGTCTCTCATGTCAATAGTCAAAGTTTAGTTTTGGCAGATTATGGTGTAAAAACAAGGCACTGTCAGCTATGCGGAGCTAGTCTGCAGAGTTTTTTTAGTGGAAATGTTCCCAGCTTCACTTCGCTTGAGACAAAAGACATGTGTAGGTTTTGCAACAAAATGTGAAAATCTATTCGCTTGTATTCAGTATTTTAGCATGTGATTGGCAGCTGCAGAAAAAGTCTTATGGCCGATTATCAGGCAATAATCGGCCGATTACCGATTATTTAAAAAACGGCCGATTAATCGGCTTTGCCGATTACTTACCGATTAATCGGCTCATCCCTAGACAGTAACGTAACCTGAAGTTCAGGCCCTAATCACAGAATAGGGCCCGACACAAAACCTATCTAAACCGTGGGATTCCCGTCCATCTAGTGGACGGGAAATCTGACTGGTTGATCAGCATCATTAAAGTTTTTGATTGGCTGCAAGTTCACATAAACAACAGTTTTAAAAATAGCTCGCTCAAGGCAACAATTAATATAAAGGTCAAACAAGTAACAAATTCCATTATCAATTTCTTCAAATTTCTTTTCTTTTATGCTTTACGGCAGAAAATAAATCAAACAAACAGTATTTTGAAAGGGCTTTATCAAAATCTTTGACGAATTTTGGACACACAACACTGAAAGAACAGCCAAACTACTGAAACTAGTCATGTATTCGAAAGCTTGTTGTTGACAGCCAAGATGTTCTGCCAACTGACTTTGCCGGCAAAAGTCTTATTTTTAATATCAGGTCCTACCGGCGTTGTTTTCTAAGCTACATCGCCTTCTTCGTGGTACTATTGAGAATTTCATTGTTGCTGTTGTTAGCCTGTTAGATATATATCCGCGTCCAGCAAGTTGAGACCTTGAGAAAGCTTGGCAGTCAAGCTGTGCACAGAACTAATTAAATATTTGTTTGCTGTTCGGTTAAATAGAGAAACTGACTCTGCGGACATGTTCATGAGAATATAAATTTTTGTGTAACAACATCTACAACTAACATGTGGGCATCCCACGGTCTACACAGGTTTTGTGTCAGGCCCTATTCTGTGATTAATAGGGCCTGAACTTCAGGTTAACAGTAACATGACATAAGGACTTCTAAGGTCAATTGCAGGCACTAGAGTGAGGAGTTTTGACAAGAACTGTTTACATGTATTTCTGGAATATCTTACTATTTATTGTTTTAAGATTGAGTTTGTCTTTAGGACATGTTGGTAGGCCACATTTGGTTAATCTAGCATGTTAGGTCTCAACTACCTAAAAAGGATTAACCATCAAGTGGCATTGTGCCGTGAGCAGCCTTGCCTTACTTTTTTACTCTGTCGAATGCCAGTCCATTCTCCTGTCAAGCGGAGAGTGCTAGTGGGTTCATAGACAGAGTAAAATAATAAAGTAGGGCACAACTTAATTGGTTTAAAAAAGTTTTGACATTTCAAGAGAAGGCCATTAGGACATGGTTACAATTATAAACCTCAGAACGAAGGGCCTCCACTTGAAATATTCAAGTATTTCAATATTTTTTTGAGCAGTTCAGTTCATAATTCATGAGACAATGAATAAGGACAAAGTGACTAGTGACCTATGTCAAATTATCTCTACGTTAGTTGGACCAAATATCAAGTTGATTTGAAACAATACAAACAGGACACATACCTCACCGGGCTTATTGTATGTATAACAGTTATTGAACATAGTATTAAAATCTTCAATGCACTCTTTGCCACAAGAATACACATTTTTCTCCAATTTTTTCTTTATTTTGCCCATGTCCATTGGACGTTTGATAATATCAAAATAGTCCTAACAAAAATACTCATATTTAGCACGTGGGATATGTAGAAAGAAAATTTCAAAAACTTTTAGACAATAAATTACCGGCAAGTTTAACTTGACAGCATCGACTGCGTCCAAAAATGGCCAAGCCATCCGATGGCGCCATAACGACTTTACTAAAATTCGCTGTAAAAATTGCAGTTGGTTTGTTGTGAACTGTTTGGGTGCAGTTTCTGCTTCTTTCTCGTCTGTCTGTTGTTGATTCCTCTAGAAACAACCAAATATATTCTATAGCCATCCGCTCACATCATACAAACGTCTCGCCAAGCATATCAACATGGCGTTCACACTTATGTATAAAGTGATGTGGAAAATTATAAAAAACAACTTTATACCGAGATAGGTTGCTCGAATCCATCGTATTTATTTGACAGCTTCCTCACTCGCTTTCCCAGCCCATCACAGGAGTCCGGAGAGTTTCCTGACGACGTTAATTCATGACTTGAAGAAACGGGGTTGTCAGAAGTAATACAGACGTTTTGCCTATAGGACAGCACAAACGAACGTTTACTCAAAACTCGTTTCTTAAAGCGTATAAACGTCTACATTTCACACACAAACATGCACAACAGTAAAGTGGATACTTTAATGATATTTTGTAGGGCAATACAACGGGAAAGAACGAGATATTTCAGATTAAATCGGGACATCTCAGAGACGCGTCCGTTCGTACTAAATGGCGGTAATAATTACAAGTTTGACGATAATAATATAGCACATCCCTGCAAGTTTGACGACCAAAATTGCCATAAATCAAAAGAAAATTGTTCAAAAAATATCTTCCGTACCCTTGTGATACCAGATGGCTTGTACTTTCCATCCAGGGCGACGGATTCCTTCATAGCACACACGTTTTTCTTCCTGACATGGCGGCCGTCTTCTCGCAGGGCTTGCCCTATATATATAAAGCCTTGTCATTCACCCCCAGCAGCGCCATTTTATAAACACGTCACGCGACGTCATCATGTGACCTTTATATATCATTGCATCATTCAGTTGCAATATTTTCTCTATTCCCATTTTTCAGATTTAAATTTTTAATTCAACCTTTTTAACTTTTATTTAAAAATAAAAATAGTAAAATTATATTTATCATATTTATTACCGGTTTTTATTTGCGAAGCGAATGTAACTAATTGAGATGACTTGGAATGCATAATATGCTAAGAATGTTGCAAATCCAGATGTTTCAAAAATAACTTGAATGGAAATGATTTCGAGTTTCTTGCATTGACTACGACCATAGAATCTTTATCAATACGTGAAAAACCTCTTTGTCCAACTATGTCCAAAAACTTTCCTAAAATTTAACTAAATAATGTCTAGCTAGAGAGTAGCGTAAACCGAAAAAAAAGAAAAATGTTTGAATTCCTCAAAAACATAACATATTTTATTTTGCAACATGAATGAGACACTATCAAACTAAAAGTCGTAACTACAAGTTCTAATTCTAACTCCAAGTCCGGATTTCCTCTGTGCCCCCCCCCCCCGAAAAGTAAAGGTTTGCATCATTGATGGCCCAATACATTCTTTCAACAATAGGAATATGCCATCAGCTCAAATTAAAGATGTTTTTTAAACTACAAGGGAAATGAATTAAAGACAGTGAAAAGTTGTTCCTATCATCTTTCTGAGTTTTTGTCAATCCAATGCATGGCGGACCTGTAGCAGCTTATTCCAAAATTTACTCTCTTCTATGTACAAGTTATCAATTATTGAAAACCACACTTAATTAAGTCTCTCTTGTATAAAGTTTGTTGTTTAATTCTTGTAGTGTTGACTTTTGCCTGTCCGAGGTCGACTGGATGCAGAACGTCCTCGTTGAGCTGCGGCTTGCAACTGAATCTGATAGGCCATTGGGTGGATCTTGAAACCAAACAATCTGAAATGTATGATAATAATAATAAAATCTTTATTTAAACTGCATAATTGTGTCAGCTGACAATATGATGACCGCTGGTATTAATACAAGTGCAGATAAACAAATATAGTCACAAACCTTGGTACAAACTGGTTAGGACTCCGTTTTGGTCGATACTCTGGATGTACCATAAACAACATATGTGGAAAACCAGTACCAAAGTATGCACCATCAGTATGGTGGTGCCTTGATGATTTTGGAGTATATACATCCATACATTTAGGACAGTATAGTTTTACCATCGCTTCACCAGGAACATCTGATAAACCTTCAAGTGACATGCAGTAACGTTAGCATGGATGGTATGGAGAACAGTGGGATTTTCAAAACAATGAAGAGACAATGGAACATTCTGATCACTGGATCTTGACTGGATGGTATGGAGAACAGTGGGATTTTCAAAACAATGAAGAGACAATGGAACATTGTGATCACTGGATTGTGACTGGTTGGCATGGAAACAGTGGGATTTTCAAAACAATATAAAGATATAACAGTTTTGTTTGTGGAAACACCACGTAAATTTATTACTGCAAATGATAATTATTTATGGATGGAGAACATCAATTATATATTGTATATTATTATTATTATATATTTTTTCTTTTTTTCTTTTCCCCCTATTTTTTTTTACGTGGTGTTTCCACAAACAAAACTATTATATTTTATCGCCATGCAAACATGCAAAGAACTTATTAATGTAAAGATAATGGAAATTTCTCTTCACCGGATTGTGACGGGATGAAACTATTGTTAAACTAAATGTTATGAAAAGAAGCCATTCAGTTTTAGTTTGCTGCTTAGCTACTACAAAGGTCATAATAAGAGTACATTCTTACCAATTGGCAAGACAGGTTGGTTCTCACAGTAAACTCTATAGCAATATCCAAAATCACCATTCTGATATTTCTCAAGCTAAAACATCAATTAAGATTTGATCAACAAATGTCTTCATAAATAGGTTAATTAATGACAAACTCTCATTACCATCTGTGCTAAGCCTCTGTTTGTTAATACATAACGAGCATGAATTAAACCATAGAGCATTTCTGCTGCTTGTTCAATTAAATCACTTTGATTGGGATTGTCCTCCAGTTCATCATCTGCAAAGAAGACATTTCATTTTGTTTTTAATCCACCCATGTTAACCTATTGAGCACTCTCCCCTAGTCACTTTGAAAAATTGTCTGGAGTTAGACAGAGTAAAATATAGTAAGAATCTTTTGTATGAAGGCCAAGGAGAGCAATAGTCATCACCTGGTTCCATGTCGAGAATCATGTCTAGTGCCTGTCTGTAATGTGGAACTTGTTCATTTAATCCTGTAAGATTAAATTTGTCTTGAATGTAATCTTCATCAACCTAAATGAGAGAATACATTTGTAAACCATTGAGCACCAGCATGAGTAAAATTGTCTGCTGTTAATTTAATTTTTTACATTTTGCCTCAAAATGCCGGCTGGAAATCGCAACAGCTATAGGCAATTACTGTGGATCCATTATAATACATCAAGTTTAATATCAACTAACAATATCAACGATTACAATTGCCAACAATGCGTACGATTCGCTTCTGGTATATATCATTGAGTAAACATGTGTAAGCTGGCTACATTAACAAAACAGCAATGAATTATGGTGCCAGCACTCATTTTAACAGGGATGAATTTACTGGGGTGCGGCGGGGGTGCGCACCCCCTAGCCCTGGCCAGAGGGGGTGCTAATTTTCATGATAAAGCAAAAAATTATTAGAGGCAAAATGAGATACAGTAATTTGAGTAATAACATGATAAGCAAACTGTGAACAACAATTACAATTCTAATACTGTAGTCAAGCATGTGAAGTAATTTGATGGGCGGGCGGCACACATAACTGACACAACTCGGCACCAGAGCTGGCAGAGCACCTCCCCTACCAGATCATACTGGATCCATCCCCGAATATGAACTGCACACGACAAATTGCAGCATGTAAACATCTTAAGACATTAAAAACAGCACATAGGAAGAGACAGAAGTATACGGGCAGAGCCACATGTAACACAAACTGATTTCCATTGTTAGACAAAGTAAAATAATAAAGTAGGGCACATTAGGGTGCATAGCAACTCAGTGGGTTAACATTTTATTTTATGTTGCAACCTTCCATCAGCCTCTTCTAAGTCGTCATGGCTTGTTGTCTTGAAATCAAGAACTGCAGTCGCCATTGATAATGGCTTTATTACTGGCTGGTACCCATATTGTTAAAAACATTGTTGCCTTAAACTCCCTAATGACTGATGTCCAGCACTTATTTCGAGAACTGCAAAGGTAAAACAGCCAGAGTTCACTGCAATACAAAGAGACATTGTAAGCCAGTCTTCATTCTCCATTAGACAGTTTTACCTGGTCCTACAATTTTCTCACCGCATGTGCTGAACTCAAGTCATGTTATTCACATGTAAAACAGTTTAGTACATTGCTAGGTATAAAGGTGTATAGTTATTTCATATAAAACATTTCGAAAGTGCGAAGTTTGTATAAACCTGCTGTTGTGTTTACCTCGCAGAAAAATTCGTTGCCACGCAGACCACAGAACCAAGAAATCCACGATACTTCTTCAGAACTACTCATCTTCAAACACTGCTAAATAACAGAATATCCACCAAATATTGTGTTTCAAGCACAGAAATAGCAGCTTTTTTACAGCCATTTTATATATAGTATCAATCCCCCCACTCATCCTTCGAAATTAAAAACAAAAAGTATCGCAAACGTTACGATAAACTAATAGAAAAAACAGCATAAACTTATGTAAGAATATAACTACCTTTTATTTGCAGCTTTCAAAGAGCGAAATAAGAAAGAATTTGACCAAAAAAAAAGAAAATTACACGACGCTTTTTATCTCATTAACAATGCACAAAGTTTGCAGTCCCTCCCCCGAAATTTCCCCACGTAGTGCTGCCACTTGAAATATACATCTTTTTCAAAAATATTTGGAAAAAAGCAAAACGTTTTGCAAGAAATTACTAACCACGAACATCTACCCTGCAAATGAAGCAAAAATTGTTATAAAGACACAGCAAAACAGACGAACAGCAAAAAAATCAACATCACAGCCTTCAATAACACGATTTTGATCAATTTTCCAAGACAAGAACTGTGACAAGTTGGAAACACCGCATAAAACGCGGGAATCGAAATTAATATGGCGGCATAAAGGAGTGAAATTATTTTTATCGGGCAAGAAAACAAGAAAGAAACTGTACAGTGGTGTGTAATTATTACCAAAATATATTACTTCAAGGTACAATACAAATGTCATCTGTACACGACTCATTAGTTTTTAATTATTAATGTTTTTATCATTGTATTTTAATATTATTAATAATAATATTTTTTTATATCTCACATTTTAGAGTTTGTGTTGTATAAAACCATGGCTGAGAAACCAGAGGATCTGAATCTTCCCAATGCTGTCATATCTCGTCTTGTCAAAGAAGCAGTATGTGTCTCCTATCATTGCAATTGTCAGGCAACTGTATACACAATATCTCCAACCTTAAGAATGGTTGTGAGGGAGACTAGTGAATGGCAATCAAGCCTGCATCTTTAAGAGAAAATAAGAAAAAAATGTCTGAGAGTAATGTTTTACTTTTATGATTTTTCTAGCTTGGTGATGGAGTGAATATCTCCAAGGAAGCAAGATCTGCCATCAGCAAGGCAGCCAGTGTCTTTGTATTATACTGCACGTCATGGTGAGTATCGAGTAAATTATGCATTGCAAGCTTGCTCAGTATTTACATAGATATTTACATGGATATTAATTTTTTTTAGTGCCAATAACCATGCACTGGAAAACAAGAGGAAAACGTTGACAGGCAAAGATGTCATGGACGCATTGGAAGAAATGGAATTTCCTCAGTTTGTTGAACCTTTGAAAACAAGTTTAGAAGGTAAAATAATCAAGCATTGAATATCACGACTTTGTTCATTCAGTGGAGGAACTTTATATGCAGTCATAAAGTTGAATGGAGTAGAAAATCAATCCAGTGTAGTATTTGTATCAGTGTAAAAACATCTGAGATCAGTGTTTATCCTTACTGCAGCATTCAGAAAAGATCAGAAAGAGAAGAAAGAGGCGGCTGCCAAGAAACGCAAGACAGAATCGTCCAGTGAAGAGTCGACAGCACCTGACACAAAGAAACAGAAAACTGACGAAAACCAAGATGGTGACAATAATGATGCTGAAAATAACGACGTTGAAAATAACAATGATGAACAGAACACTGAAGCAAATGAAGGAGAAAAATAATCACATTTCTACATGTCATCAGTAAAAAACATGTTCACATTTGAACTGACCAAAATGTTAAAACATTTCAAGACTTTGCCCAAATTTACATTATTTGGTCCCTGCTTGTGTTTTGGTATTAGTGTGTTGAAACTTTTTGGACAATTTGACTATTTCCCATTGCAAATGGTTTCAGGCACTTTTCAGATTTCCAAAAATTTGTTCAAACAACTCAGGGTTAATTGAATGGTATATATTTCACTGGGATTATAAATTTATTTTAAATAGAAGTGTATTTTTTTAATAAAACATTTCAAGTTGTGTGATAAATGTTTGTGCTTGAATTTTTAATACAATCCGCAAGACAGCCTCAAGATTCCAGCTGTTGAAATCTCCGCAATTGTGAACCTATCTGCAGAGCCCTTACTTAATTACTTGCATTGTGCCCTGTGAAATGATTGTGCCCCAAATGCACCCTACTTTATTATTTTACTCTGTCTAATGCCAGATGATTTTAGAGTGAAGATTAGGATTAGCCGGCATCTTGTGGTTTGCCGTTTCAATTTGTTTGCCGGCTTAATTTAATCTAAAAGCAATGACTGCGGAGGAGGCCAGATTATGACGAACATTAAGATTGTCCTCACTTTGACCACAGAGCCTCGTTTTCGTGTAACTGAAAGCCAACGTCACGAAAACGAGGCTCCTTCGAATCTGACACGTCAAATGCGGTTAGTGCGCATGTCAAAACAACAACAACATAATTCAATATGGCTTCCTCTATGAACGATTTTAATCATTTAAAGGTAAAAACGTTGTATTTTCTCCGCGTATTTTGCAAGAAATAATAACAAATATTTAAACTCTATGTTTTTTATTTGCAGAATCAGATAAACAAAGCACTCGGAGATGCTTCTATAGTTGTAAAAATATCTTGTGGTCTCGTGTCATTATTTTATGTGCTGGGGTATATTCCTCATGTTTACGATGTTTTGGCTGTGACGCCAGGCTCGTAAGTACAACATTATACAGTTCCTTAAATATTTGTACAGACAGGAGCTTTAGAGGCTGCTTCCAATTTTATTCACAAACATATATACACTACAGTATATTGCAAAATCGCCTAAGATATTCACACAATTTAAATATATTTTCACATATTCTTGCCGATCAGTTTAGTAATTGACACTTTTGAACTCTCTTTGAATGTCCAAAAATATGATATAAGTATTCCACTGATTTGACAGTTTTGAACTCTCTTTGATGTGCAAAAATATGATATAAATATTCCGTTTGTATAAGACCGTATATTCACTACATTGTAATTTGTGAAATTTGTTGATCTTTGACTTTTAGCTTGATTCCCCCACATTTTAAAATATGGACTCTTATAACTGGAGGATTTATCGAATACAGAGTGTGGAATGTAAGTATGCTTGGTACTTGACAGTCGGAACCATATGAATCATGTAATGCAAGAAATATTTGATAGTTTTGATGGTCTGAGTACGTGTCTGGCAGGTCCGGCTGCATTTTAAGTGGGCTACGCCGAAAGATCTTTGACATGAGTTTGGTGAATTACATATTGTATAGAGTCGCCATGGAATGCACCCTGGCTCACAGGATATCTGGTGTTATCCAGTATGAAAAAGCTGTGTACTATATGTGTTTGGGTGTGTCATATTGTTCTACCAGTTACCAATGGCCAATGCCAGATAAAAAGTAATGTAAAGATACCAGTAAATGGTGTCTGACACTGTATCTGATATCATAATTAATAGCCAATAGACTAACAACCCTGCACATTTGTTGAAACTTCACCAGACAATTTCATTCACCCGAGAAACTGCACTGAAGTGTGAACATTTTAATAGAAATTGTCTGTACCATGGCCAATGCCAGAACCCCATTGTTTCATGAATATATACTTGCCTTCCCACCCTATAACAAATTATTTTAAAAACCTGTTTCCATGTTAGGTTGTTGCAGATATTATAGTTCTGGTTCTCTGTGGACGAATTCTTGAACCATTGTGGGGAGCTCTCGAGTTTTTGGTACTGTTATCTCTTGGTTGCTATTCAAGTTATTGCACATTGCCATGAAAAAAAGTATTTATTCATTTCTGCCATTTATATATCTAGAAATATATAACCATCCTGAATGTGGGTACCTCTCTGATTGCATCTGGATTATGTTTACTTTACTATCTTGTAACTGACAACATATATGTGTGGTAGGCATCATTTTTTTATCTGTTATACTGTCTAGTACCAGTACTGTTCTTTTTGTGGCATATATAATTAATACATGAATGGTTATGTTGTCAATGTTTTTAAGGTTTCTAACATTTAGTGGCATGAATGGCATCCTGGCAGGTGTTACAGTTGCATTAAAACAATCTGTTCCAGAAACAGAATTAAAACTTTTAATGTTGAGCATTAAGGTCAAGGTAAGATTTTCCAGAGGTTCGGTTTTGTGGCACAGGAGATGTTAACTTTAGAAATATTTAACTTTTTATAGGAACAAACAAAGTGACCCATTTAGTGCTAGTGCTCTTCTTTACTTTGACTAGTAAACCCCCCCTGGCATTAGACAGAGTAAATTATAAAGTAGGGCACATTGCAACATAGCTTAAACTAAATCTCTCAATTATATTTATGTGATCCAAATACAAGACTATAGCTACCACATATAATGAAAATAATGATTTTCTTACTGACTGCATGGTAATTAACTTGCAGTTGATTACAATCTTCTACATGATAATGTTTTATGAAACCTACCTATAGATATGTAGAATGATCCTCTTGTCCTTGACTTAAACTAAGATATATATGTTGCTGTGTAGTGTCCCAGGATTGCCATTGACCAATACTCTACTAACCATCACTCAATATCCAACCAATCCATTTCTAGTATTTACCATCCCTCATGGTGTTGTGTAGTGTCCCTCTCTGGCTGGTTCAGCTCCTACCTCTGATCAATGTGATCCTTACCATCAGTGGTGTGATACTTGGCTGGATATATCTACGTTTCTATCAACAGAAAGGAAAGGGAGCGAAGGGAGACTTGAGAGATGGTTTTGCATTTTCTACATTCTTTCCCGAACCACTACAGTATGTCTGCTATTTTCAAACCTATTGTATTCTAATATGGCAGTTGTCCATTTTAGATGTTTGTCCATGTGGGTCACACCCCAACTAATTTTAATAAAGGCCTGTTGACGATTGGTCATATAATCAGGGACGCCGGAACTAGGGGGCAGCCGCCCCCATTGCCCTTTACCAGGAGGGGCAAGGGGGGCAAAGGTGCCCTTTCAATTTAAAGGATTGCCTTGGCAAAATAGCGAATTGTCAGTGCAATTCTTTTACGAATTTACTTCAGAAAACGCAAGAAATACAGCCATCAAGCTTCAAGAATAGCACAATCGCCTGGCGGAGAACCCCCTCACACCCCTATCATCCAATAAATAGAAAACATGATTAGGCAAAGTTCAACTCCTGATGTTTTGCAAACATCTCTTAGTATATATCAATTCAAAAGTGCCCTTTCGCGAAAATCTGCCCCCCTTGCCTTCACATCATTCCGGCGTCCCTGCATATAATGATTGTCATTCTGGTATATAAAAATCATTGCCAACCAATCACTGAATCATGACTGGATGGAACAATATTATTCTGCATAGGGTCTTTCCATTAACACATCATTCCATATTCCATATGCAGTATGTTTATATTTCAGGGCACCAGTATCTACAGTTTCAAACTTGGTGTTCAACTGGTTAATCAAGTTCAATATTTGTTCAAAACCAATCAGAACTTACGATGTAGGAGCTCCGTCAGCCATCACCATCAGCCTGCCAGGAATGGACCCAGCTGATGCTGAAAGAAGAAGGTAGAATATATATATTGGGTTTTTTTAGGTAGAATATATATATTTTGCTCTCATCAAGGGGAGAGCACTGGCACTTGATGTGTTAATCTGCCTATGTGTTTATATAGTTAAGTTGCTGCAACTTTTGGTCACTAGTATCAATTTGTTGTACCATATAAAAAAAATGCTTTAGTGTTCAAAACTTCTGTTTAAGAAACAAGCAGGTATGCTTCACTAAGGTGAACTATATTGTGTTATATTTGCAGACAAAAAGCCCTGAAAGCTCTCGATGAACGAATGAGTAAACTAGAGCAGCCTGCAAGCTGGCCCAGCCTGGATGACCCCGCAGAAGACAAGACTTTGAAGGATATCGAGGTGATTGAGGAACCTGACGTGGTAATCGTGGAACATAAGGACCCTAAAGTAGACTCTACTGATACAACTACAGTTGAAATAACATAAAGTAACTGATTAAGATATGCTCACCACATGTCTCGTGCGCAAAAACATGCAACTTGTTTCAGGTTGATATCAAGACAAGGTTGTGTTGCAGCCCAAGTTGTCAAGCGCATTGTTGTAAGTGATGTCGCAACAATGTTGTTGAGAACTTGTTCAAAGGGGTGACCTTGTTCACATCCAGTGGCAGAAATTCACTTTTTCCGGTGGGGGGGGGGGGGCGAAGCCTTCTAAGTTTCCGACAAAACTTTCAAAATTCCAACAAACCCCCCCATTTGCACTCGAAAAGGCTGTTTTTAGCCCTTTTAAAGCCAAAATTTCCGAAACTTCGTAATTTTTCACGAAGGTGGGGGACCCCCCCCCCAAGATTTCTGCCACTGTTCACATCTGTCTCTATCTCCTGTAACACGCTTCAGACGCAATGTACTTAGGATGTAGAACAAACAAGGTTTCACTATCATGCAGCAGGTGCTCAACCTGCATTTGTCTGAGTGAGAAAATAATTTCATTCTTTTCAATAGATTTGAAATATGCAAGTTTAAAATTCAATAGCGTTGGCACTCAGGAATTAGGAAATTGTAAACCACCTGAGCCAAGGTAAAGGCTATAGTTTCCACTCAGGAAAATTATCCGTGGATTGGAACGGACAAGAAAAGTTTTCTTTGTCTTGTGAGCTCTGGGTTGGAACTAATGACTTTAACACAAAGAACAATTTTCTTGTCCGTTCCAATCCACGGATAATTTTCCTGAGTGGAAACTAGCCTTTGAAGACATGCACAACATGCCATCTGCTGCATGATAGCACTTCATGTCCATATGATAACTTTGAATAGCAATTCGGCTTCGCTATGGTAGACACTGAAAACATTTTAAGAGGTAGAACGATCATTTATTTCCAGTGCTGAGAAGTTATGTTAGGCGTAAAATGTAATTTCTAAACTCGCTTTCTAACATGGGTGAGTTGTTGTATGTAGATTCTTTCATGTGTAGTCAAGTGCAGCTAACCGAATCAAATGGGCGTCCTCAAATATTCATTCAGTATGATACTTTGTGTCATGATAACTGGATTCTCAATTTCATGAGAATGTTAGGACAAGTATGCAAAAATGTGAGGTAGCGATATAGTGTTGATATATCTTTAGACGAACAAAAGACAAGCTAGATACAGAGACAAGTTAGTTACAGAGACAAGCTAGATACAGAGACAAGCTAGACCCACCAGAGACAACTAGACCCACCAAAGACAAGCTAGATACAGAGACAAGCTAGACCCACCAAAGACAAGCTAGATACAGAGACAAGCTAGATACAGAGACAAGCTAGACCCACCAGAGACAAGCTAGATACAGAGACAAGCTAGATACAGAGGCAAGCTAGACCCACCAAAGACAAGCTAGATACAGAGACAAGCTAGACCCACCAAAGACAAGCTAGACCCAGATGAGATCCACACACTGCAAAGAAATACCGAACATAAAAGGTCTGGTCACCGCAACAGCAGAGACTGTGGGCCCTTATTCAAGCTCAGTATGTGAAATTTTAGAGTGCAAATGCATAGTTGGCCTTCTAACTCATCACTTCTGCAAGTTGTGCATTGTGGCATGTACCAAATGTGGGCGCAACAACAAAGTTAAGTAAGCATGAACTGAAGATCAATATTTGTAATAACCTCTTCACTGCCTGCATGCATACTAATGCGCTACTTATTGAATGCAAATTATTATTTGCCCAGGTATTTCCGACAACTCTTTGTTAGTTTGGTCTGGTGATTGGCAAATTCCACAGTTCAGCCATCAACCGCAACATGTCCTGCCGCGAGTACTAAGCCGCCTGACTAAAAGCGAATTTTAATATTGAATGCAAGTTCTTAGGCCTAGGTGAAAAGTCGAACTTTTCATGACCGAATCCAATGCAAAAGAGCTAACAACAATATATGAACATAATAATCATCTTACGCTAACTAATATAATGATCAAGTTCTCTTGGTTAATTGTCAGAAATTGTCAATGAGCTAACAAGGAAGCGTCTCTGTTAACATGCATGATGAGTTGTGCGTTCTTGCATGTAGATTCATTCATGTGTAGTGAAGTGCAGCTATTGAACCAAATCAAATGAGCGGCCATTGCGTTTCTTCAACAGTCTTTGCCATCATGATAATGAGTTTTTAATTGCACAATCTAAAAACATCATGGTTAATCTAAAATGATGAGTTGTGATGTACATTCATTCATGTGTAGTGAAGTGCAGCTATTGAACCAAATCAAATGGGCGTCCATTGTGTTTCTTTGCCGTCATGAGAATGGAGTTTTTAATTGCACTATCTAAAAACACCCTGGTTAATCTACAATGAACCTTGTTTGGGGTAACTTTGGTTAAATTTCCTGGTTCATTTAACCACAGTCCTGGTTAACTTGTTCACTATCAGCTTGCTATCACTAATTTCCTGCTCACCAGTACGCAAAAACTTGATTTCAAGGTACCAGTGCAAGGTATCAGTAAGAATAGATTTGCACGCAAGACAAGCTAGACCCAGGATACATCGACACTCAGGGAAGAACGCTAACAGAAGGATCTATTGTATTTGGAGCGTGCCTGTCTCTTAAGCCTGCCGCACACGAGAGCTATCTGCTGAGCAAAAAGTTACTCGTGCCTGTTAGCTCAGCTGATAGCTCACCGATCAAACATGTTTGATACGTGAGAAAAGGTTGCATGAGGCAAAAAACTCAGTAAAATGTACGCGCACACGGTGAGCTATCTGCTGAGCTAACAGGCACGAGTAACTTTTTGCTCAGCAGATAGCTCTCGTGTGCGGCAGGCTTTAAGGGCGGCTTTATGTCGTGGCCAGCCTTTAAACATCAGTTTTTGTAAGAGTCGTGTACTCTACAAGAAGGCTAGCACCCTAGAAAAGTACTAACAAATCGTACCATTCAGTTTGGAACTATATACTCAGGAATTCAATTTCCTTTCTATTGAAGCTCAACATGTGAAATTTTAGATATGAATGCGCTTGAACAACGAAGTTAAGTAACTATGAAATGATTATCAATATTTGCCTCTTATTGGATGCAAATTATGATTCGCTCGAATAATTCACTCACGCATTTCAGACATCAATCACATACTCATGCACGCCCCTTTGTGATTATTGCAAAGTCTATTTTCGATAAATTTTTTGTTCCTTAGTCTGGCGACTGTTAAATTCCAAAAGTCAGACATCATGATCAGAATGCAATTTACTTACTCCTAGTTTAAACGCCAAACTTTTCATGCACTGAATTTAATGCAAATGAGCGCAGGTCAGTTCAGATGATAAGCGCAACTTTTGATCTGCGCCTTATTGAATGCAAATGATATCTGTCAAGCTTATTTCTGAAAACTCTTTGTTCAACCATCAGCCACTTTTGAATGCAAGTCATTATTAATGCAAATTATTGTCATTCTTTGTTAACTTGGTCTGATTAGAGGAAAATTCTGACTCGGTTGACCAGTCGAGTTAATGTGTTGACGTTCTGTGCCCTGTTTACGTTACCAGTCAACTGAATCACTATTGTCCTGGTTGCTCGTAAGATGATTGGTAGTTTAGTATGATACTTCAATATGATTGGTCGACAGGATAGCCCGATTTCTGCATAAATACGAGAGGAGAAATTGTGTGCAGCGTCTTTGGATTGAAAGCTGGTCGGAGTGAAGAAAACAAGGTGAAAGCAAGAAAGATTTGAAGATGAAGTTAACTCTGGTGCAAACTTTGCTTCTCACATTCCTCACTGTATGTTATGCACGTAGCACGAAATTTCGAGGTGAGTATTGGGGTCTTTCCGTGAGCCTTGCAGACACGATACTTCTAGGTATTGAGGTCTTTCCGTGAGCCTTGCAGACACGATACTTCTAGGTATTGGGGTCTTTCCGTGAGCCTTGCAGACACGATACTCCTAGGTATTGAGGTCTTTTAGTGAGCCTTGCAGACAAAGTTACTGATACTTCTAGGGCAAACAAATTATGGCAATCTCTCAATTCCATTTATCTGCCCAAAATACTGCCACCCGATGAAAAACACCGCAAGGTGAATCAGACATCCCTTATTAAAAATTATTATTACATCAACGACCATATTCTCACTCTGGTAGATCATCTGCTGCTCCTCAGAAGGCGTTGTCTATTTTTAAATCTCTGTAATTATAACTTATAGTAATTGTAATTTGATTTCTTTTAGCTAACGACCGAGAATATTATGACTTCTTGGTGAATGAAAAAAGGTACGCTTAAAGCAAAATTTTGCACAGACGTTTTTGTGAACGGAATAAAAATATAAAGGCGTTAATTGAATTACATGCGAATAGAATAGTTTTGTGGAACATTGTTAATATATTCCTGATATTCATTCTGTTGGTTCCACTTCGCCGAGTTTAGATACAATTTTCTACCATTGAACGGCTTTGAGAAACTAGTTGGTTTCCGCCCTCGCATACCTTGTACTGGCTGAGTCAAATTAATAGTTAATTGCTACAATTTTGTTGAGTGTAAAAGAGTTCTTTGTTTTAAAGTCGTACAGTGTTGTGTGGAGGGGAAGTTTTTAACAGTTTTCAAAATGTTTCAATTTTATGTAATGTTGTACTTAAGAAAGATATTTTCTCAATGTTTCAGGGAAAATGAAGTGAATGCACCTCTTTCAAGCATCGACTTTACAGCCGACTGGAAAGAAACTGTTCATGGTGAACTAGGTGTTGGAAGAAACTTTCAAATCAACTATGCTAAATCACGTCTTGCTGCGCCAGTCTTAGTTGAGTATAAGTTTAATGACGGCCCTGACTTCAAATCTGAAAGCCTTGGAGACGCAGATACGAATGGTTTCTACCATAAGACAATCTCAATCCCTATTGATGCTGACAAAGTTGTGATTTGGTTCAGACACGAGCGTAATGATGATAAAGGGAGTGACTATGACAGTGATTACGGAAGAAACTATAATTTCCCGATCAACAGACCAAGTATTGTGTTCTTAAAAGATTGGCAAGAAAAACAGCATGGTGATCTGGCCCCGGGAGGAAATTTTGATCTATTCTATGATTCAAAAAGATTGAAGGAAGGCAGTCAAGTGGTAGCACAGATGAAATTTCTTGATGACACTGTTGTTGATAAAACACTTCAAAGCGATGATTCAACTTATCAAACTGCAGTAATTTCCATCCCTGACAATGCTGAGAAACTCGTCATGTGGTTCTACTATGAAGATTCCGACGGAAAGAAACAGTATGACAGTGACTATGGAAAGAACTATCACTTTACTTTGTCTTAACTTGGAACATTTTGACTTGGAAACTGACATAGTGAGATAATTACTCATATAGATTTACACTCAATTATGAGTGGAAGACGATTTTAGTGATGTTCATTTTGGAGTGGATTCTATGTTTTAGTCCAGATCACAGAGTGACGTAGTAATTGTCTCAAGTCATAATATTTAGTGGCTTGTAGTGTTGTAATCATTGTTGTTTTGATTAATAAAACTGAGTTCCAAATCTCTATATTCTCTAAAGGCTATATCCACCATTTTCAAACACGAAATTTTACTTAACCAAAACTAACTCTAGTCTAGGAAATAATTACACTTTGATCCGTAAGGTTGCATTGAATATCATCTACATCAATGTCAGTGAGTGTTACCACAGGCCCTCGTGCTTCATGGGAAGGTCACAACTTTTACTGGGACTGCAGAATCTTGCAAACAACATTAAACACTATTGCTTACGCCATAGCCAATGCCATAATTTGTCAGCACGAAGTTTGGACGCCAAAGTTTTATTTGAGAACTAAAACAGTGAGTGCCAAAAGTTTAAGCTGAAAGCTTACAAAATTCAGATTAATTATAGAGGCCTGATTCCACGGGCGCTTTTTCTCGGCGAAATGCGAATTATTTCGCCTGATTCTTTTCAATTGCGACTACCCGAATAAATTTTCTACTTGATTGCTCACAATCAGGCGAAATATTTCGCATTTCGCCGAGAAAAAGCGCCCGTGGAATCAGGCCTTAATAGAGGCCGTAAAAGAAACAGTTTTGCGCCGAATAAATTATTTCTACTTGATTGCTCACAATCAGGCGAAATATTTCGCATTTCGCCGAGAAAAAGCGCCAGTGGAATCAGGCCTTAATAGAGGCCGTAAAAGAAACAGTTTTGCGCGTAAAATAAAATTAATTTTCACGGCTGCTAAGTAAAAAATTCAACAGATCAATCAGACACAATTTTGCCGAAAGCTGTATTGTGATTGGTTGAAACGATCGCTAGTTAATTATTAAAATTTATTACTGCATATTTAATTAAGAAAATAGTGACTCCGCACGCCCTGCAGAATTTGCGTGTGACCTTCCCATGGTGCAGCAGGGGCTGCATGTAGGCTGGAACGCAGTTTATTTAATTCTTCGCGCCAGATAAATGTGTGATTCAAAGCAAAACAATATTTCAGAAATGTTCTGTGCATGAGAGAAAATATTCTTATATTTCTTCTAACCAGTGCAGATGAGAGAAATCGTAACCTTCTTGGAACCAATATATTTGTGCAGAAAATTCACTAGCCACTGCAAGCACGAATCTCGAAATTTATGCTAAAAACCTTTGTTGATACGAGATGAGAAGAAAAGCCAAAACAAAGAAATATAGCAAAGCATGCGACATAAGCTTCGACACAAGCTCAAAGCAAAAAGCATAAGCTAAGAGGAACAATATAAATTTCAAAAGAAAAATCTGTCTGTTTTGTCTTTGCAAGTCCCAAGGGTTATCGGTAGCTTAACAGAGCAAGTCATATTTAGCCTAAATTGCCTTTGATTCAAAACATACAGTCATCCGTGAAATGAATTCCACGTTACAAACTTCTAGCAACTTGTGATTGGCAATTTTACAATATAAATGACTTTAACTGAAGGTCAGTATGCAACAAATGAGTATAAGAAAGTTTTAATTTTACGGTGTGGTGATCAAGCGACTTCTATATAAATTGCTATTATTTCAATGATTTGCAATTCAACTTCGAAATGTCTGATTGGTTAACTTGACATACATATACGTTATTCTGATTGGCTTATACAATATTGCAAATGAGTAGAACCGTGGAAGCAATGAACCATAAGCATTTTAGAAGCAAAGGTATCAGAGCAGGCAGAGTTGTTGAAGCAAAGGAAATCTGCTGAACGTTTTTTCAACATGAAGTTAACACTACTGCTGCTTGTAGTTACTGGCTGTCTTGCAAAACCTCATCTGAGTAAGTACATCAATATTTGTCTTGGTTGTTAAATCATTCAAGACTAATCATGCCCATTATAGCGTACTCCTTAGTTGTACTGGCGCTCTTCATTTAGTTACTTTATCCATCATCTGAATTTCTTTGTAAGCTTATTTGTAGTACACGATGTAATATATTTGTGGTTGTCTTATAAGCCTATGACCACTAGAGAGAGGGTTGTTGGCCTAAATAATCCCCATCAATGTGTCATTCAGTTCGACTAAGAATAAATACGCCCAAGTGAACGGGTGCGCCATGCAGTTGGACAATGTATAGGCATGGATTACGACAAAGGATAGCGGGAATGGATTTCAGGTCAGGACTTGTTTCAGTTTGCGCAGCCTCACAATAGATAAATAGCCATAGATATATTACGACATACCTAATTAGTTCTTCAATATTACCATGTTTCTTCTTATACCTATAGAATATGAGGGGAACATAAATTATAAATTGCACATATCCAATTGCACAAATTATGATTCAATAAAAGATGTTTATCTATAGGGGAAAACTTCAATCAATGCTCTCCCCACCCCGAAGGGTTCCGTTTGCAATGTTTTATATATAGGGGAAAACAGGGACGTGCTGGTGTCTTAAAAAGAACAACGAATGAGTAACGTGTGAAAGGGTCCAAGTCCGGTTATAGATACGTCAATATTAATATTTTTTCCCCAAAATTGTTGGCAGGGGGGAGGGCGCCCATTTTTTCCGAAAGCACAAATATTTTTCCGGATATATCGTAATTTTGCCGGGCATACAAATATTTTTCCGGACATATCGTATTTTGTTAAATTTTTCCGTAATATGTTCATAAATTTAAATTTTTACAATATCAATTGTAATGTCTTAATTTTCAAAATTAAAATCTATATTTTTCATTTTTTCCAATATTTTCATTTTAGGGGCCCATGATAGCAGGGGCGCACAACAAGTTCTCGTTGGCTCGTAACTGGCCAGCACGTCCCTGGGGAAAAATTCAATCAATGCTCTCCCCACCCCACCCCAGCATGTTCCGTTTGCAATGTTTTATCTATAGGGGAAAACTTCAATCAATGCTCTCCCCACCCCGACTCATGCTCCGTTTGCATATTCTCACATACATTCGAAAGGATTTTACCGACTTAACAAATATGGATGTAGTTAGTTAGTATCACTAATATGGGGAATTAAAAAAACAAAATAACTGTACAGACGAGAGATGGTTAAATCGCTTGCTAAATGTAGGTGGTTTCTTGTAAATTATTTTAGAAAAGAAATTTATTTAATAAAGTAGAAGTAGGACATACCTTTCCGTCGATGATTCAATATTATCCATTTTACAAAGGAAAACATCTTCTAAATTATACAATTAAAAAAGAACAACATTGAAAATCATATTTCATTTCTCTAAATATAAAAAATAATAGGGATAATATAAATGCCTTAATTTCTAGGGGAAAAGCGTAACTTAATCCCCGCGAGGAGGAAACTCTTGATGCGACTCCAGCTGATGACAGAGCTGTCACAAGCAGGATTGCTACGAGTATGAAGAAAAAAGAAAATAAATCTTGCATATTTCACTTCTAAAGTTATTTAGATATTTTCGAATTGAAAATTTTAAAAAGGAAAAAGGGAAAAACAAACTTCAACCGCTGCAAGAAGAGAAGTTTACTTAAATAAGCAAAGCAATTTACTTAAATAAAGATGTTTTCAAACCCGACTTCAAGAATATTCCGAAAATTGCAGCTGATCATGAGCAGTTTTCTAATTATTTAAATGTAGCGATAAAACAAGCAGGAAATTAAACAGGAATATCTTATAGTGTTATGAGCCATTGCGGAAAATTTTCTACATTAATATATTCGCTTTGCTGGTTGACTGATGGCCACTGATCTTAAAATAATAGTGGATACTTGAACGAACTTATCTTCGATTGTTTGAACATATAATATAAAAACGTATATAACAACACTTATAGTGGATTGGTACAGACTTTAATCTATTCCAGAACAAGGCAGTTTATTACAGAAAAATTAATCTAACTGTCAATTGAAATTCAGTTATATGGTAGTATTGATCGTGCATAGTACAAACTGAACAAATTAGGAGGGAAAACACAACAATACAAGAACAACAATATTGACAAAAATAAATGCTAAAAAAACATATGTGATATGATCTTGTATTTCTGTAAATTTCAGGTCAACGAGAACGAAATTTCTGGGAAAAACTAAATCGTCTCCAGGATTATAAACCTGATGAAAGCAAGCGAGATTTCTACGACGATAATGAAAGCAAGCGAGATTTCTACGACGATAGTGAAAGCAAGCGAGATTTCTATGATGATGATGAAAGCAAGCGAGATTTCTACGACGTTGATGAAAGCAAGCGAGATTTCTACGACGTTGATGAAAGCAAGCGAGATTTCTACGACGTTGATGAAAGCAAGCGAGATTTCTATGATGATGATGAAAGCAAGCGATCGGCAATAACAGCACCAGCAACTACAAAGAAAACTCCTGTAACGATAGTACTACCAACTACAAAGAAAACTCCTGTAACGATAAGACCAGCAACTACAAAGAAAACTCCTGTAACGATAAGACCAGCAACTACAAAGAAAACTCCAGCAACGATAAGACCAGCAACTACAAAGAAAACTCCTGTAACGATAAGACCAGCAACTACAAAGAAAGCCCCAACATCGGAAATTGAAGAAGTGGAAGTTGCATTTAACAAAAGTCGCTGGAAATCTAGGTATATATTTTATATTCCAGCCTTTTTCGATAGTTCAAACACAAACCACAGAAGCTTATTCATTTATTGATTGATTCTCTTTTCAGGAACGAAGCTATATGGGTATTCACTGATAATTGGTCTGAAGCAGTCTTTGGTGACTTGGTTGCTGGTTACTCAGTATTGATAGTCTATGATGGAGCCAGACTACCGTGGAGAGATATGAAGTATGGACAGAGAGCATGGAATATCTTTGCTCAGTTCAAGTTTGATGACGGAAAAGTACATCAACAATTATTGCAAGGACCAATAATGATTGAAGGTAGCCCCCTACTTGTCATTTTTAAGTCGGGTGTTCAAGCAAGCAATTTTTCAACTTGCTGGGTTTGATCTGAGTAATATCACAATAATTTTTATTCCAGAATAATTTTTATTCCAGGTCATGAAATATTGACAACACAGATCTTCCTTCCTTTTGGTACATCAAAGTTGACCATCTGGTTTAAGTTTTCGGGAGCAACAAGTGGAATTCACTGGGACAGTGACTATGGTAAGAACTATGAAGAACAAGTACATGAAGTAAAGGAACCAACTCTTGTATTTCATGCAGATTACACAGAAGATCAATATGGAAGACCTCTAGAACAAGGGAAGAAGTTCCAAGTGTACTACTCCACCGGGAGACTGGACGTGAGTGGTGGTTTCAGGCTATACGCAGTCGCACAGTTCAAAGCTTCTGGGAGCTCCATAACACATGAGCTCACAAATCCTCACAATAGTTATTACGTCACATCTTTCCATGTCTCGGAAGACGCAGAAGAAGTGATCATGTGGTTTTATGCAAAAAGAGGAGACGAAAGACATTATGACAGTAATTTCGGAGCTAACTATCACTTTCCACTAGGTTATTAGATTACACTCATTAGAGTAGCGCTCCAAAAATAGTGTACGAGATTTTCTAGGGATTTTTAGAGATCTTTAGGGAGTTATTAAAGATTTCCGGGGATTTATTAGGGATTTTCAGGAACTTTTAAGGGATTTTTTCAAGATGTACGAGATTTTTGTGAGTGATACACCCCTCGGATAAGAGTTATTGGCTTGGAACAGCACTTCATCACTTACATGTATTGTTTGCATTATGTTGTGCAGTCTTGTAATCACATTTCTTTAAATAAATTACTTAGTTTTGGTTATGAGACTGTTGCCTACTTTTAATCATAGAATATAGATATAGCCTACACTAGATAGTGCATCTAATTATTCTGCAATTCAAAAATTGAAGCCGTGATTGCAGAGTCAGGATATTCCCATGAAATGAGAAGATTCGTATGTTTTCTATTTCTTAAACTGCAGGGAACTGAAACATTAAGTTAAACCTATTCCAAATACATTTTCAAACTATTCAAATGATGAAAGTTATTGTTGTTTCTTAAGCGTTTATTAGCGTGTGAGAACTACCAACATGGCCGCCATCTATTCAAATGGGGGTAACTGCTGGAATATTCTTGGCTTCAATTTTACTAAAAGAGATGCGCTATCTAGTGTATATAAGATATCTATGCTTTTAACTCACTAGCGCGATACAATTCAACATGGTCATTTTTACTCAGACTATTTAATCTCAAATGATATATACGACAGCGAGGACTAACAGCGCTTCAATTGCATAATTTTGTCAAATTTTCCGTGATGGCGATCAGATCGCCTGAACAAATAATGTTGCGCTGGATAATTAAAATACTTAACAAAACCAAATATGAACACCAATTCGATAATTAAAGGTTTTCGGATATTAAAAGCCGATTTGAATAGGTATAAACTAGTGTTTACCACGAGTAAATGATGTTTTAAATAGTGAGACAAACATGCGTACATTTGTTGTAAGCCATTGTTTTAGTTGTTATAATACGGCAGCTGGTTGATCATTTTTAGCCTGATAAATATCATTCAAAAAAGCGTTGTCGTTAAAGTAAAATTTCCATGTATACCAGACCACGTAAATATTTTTGAAAATGTTTGTCGTGACTTTTGCTCACGCGCACTTAGAGCTTTGAACTGATAATATGTACACACTTTCGGGCAAGAAAATATGATTTAAATTAAGTGTAAACAATTGCAAATTATTTGTCATTATAAAACATTATCATATCTTATATTCGGGGTCACATTTCGTAGTGAACAGTTCTCACTAAGAGATTACAAGATGAAGGTCGTTCTAGTGTTTTTATGTTTGCAACTGTTGCTCTGTTCTGCTCTGCTTCAACAAGATGAAGGTAAGATGAAGTACGATACAGGAAAGTACCAGTCAATTATGAAGTGAAAAGAATCTTAATACAACATTAATAAGCTTAATTTGTTACTCACCAACATCGAGGATCTTTAAACAGTGTGATGGACCACTAATTTAGGTCTTTGCGACTTTGCTTGGCCACAATGTCCTAGATAAAAAACATAATGTCAAACCCTACAAAAAATTTGCTTGCTTTTCAGAGATGGCTGATGAAGCTAGCGGGATGCCGACTAGGTAGGTGTGAGGTAAAATTGGGGGGACAACTACAGTTCTGATCCAAGCCTGTGTAGCTGGCAGAAGTTGTGAAGAAACACCCACCCAGCGGCGTAGCCAGCTCGATATATTCATGTTCTGCATTATTAATTTCTTTTGAAATCGATTGTTTTTAACGAATATATGAATATGGACCCCTCCCCCCCAGTTATCGATCTGGGGCCGGTTGTATAAAAAAGTGATTAAAGTTAACTATAGTTAGTGGAAACGTCATCCAATAAGAAGCGCGTATTTGAGAGTTAATCACTATTTAACTACAAAATATGATTAAAAAAGTGATTAAGAGTTTTATACAACCGGCCCTTGGCTACGCCGCTGCCCCCACCCACATTAACAAATGTGTCAGTAATACAGTGAATGTATACACAGTTTCCTATTTGAACATATCTGCAGATTAGACTTTGCGGATACTTGCAGATCGTTCGAATTACTTACGAACAAACACTTGGTTTTAGTGAACCTACCAAGATTGTGTTCAGTAAAGATTGGAAAGAAACCCTGCACGGAACTTTGGTACCTGGGGACAAAGTTCGCATAGAGTATGATGCATCAAGATTACCAAACCGAGATACCCGATACGGTCAGAGAGCCTGGGATATATTTGCCGAGTTTCAATATTCCGAGGGGGGAAAAGCACTCTCTGTATTACTGGAAGGTCCGAATCAATATGGCGTTATGAGAGCAACGTTAGAAATCCCAAGCAACGCAACAGCATTCATCATCTGGTTCAAACATCACGGCTATTACAATGGTTATTCATACGACAGTAATTTCAATAAAAACTACATATTTCCCTTCACCCAAATTGTGTTTACAGGAGACTGGCGCGAGTACGTTAAAGGGGCTCTGCAACCTGGAGGAAAGTTTCAAGTAGTTTACGATTCAGTACGGTTACCATGGCGTGATATTGGGTACTTAGGTAGGTTTATGTAAACAACATCACATTTTAAAACATGCCAACCCTGTGATCAACCCAAGACGGTACTAATACTTTTTGTCAACCTAGGTATGGGCTACGCGTGGAATATCTTCGCACATGCGCAGTTCTCCAAGAACGGGTCAGTGGTTCAACAGATGTTGCAAGGAGGAAATCAGGGGGGTGATCCCATTATGACGACAATTTATGACATCCCAAAGGATGCTCAAAAAGTCATAATCTGGTTCTACTTCAGCGGATATCGACATAATCTGAAGTGGGACAGCAATCACAACCAAAACTATCACTTTTCTTTGAGTACAAAATAAGCATGCAACTTCAAGTCTTGTAAAGAAAAGAGATAAATAAAATCTACAAAAACTAAACGTTCTTTATTATATCACTATAGATTAATATACTATATATATGCCTCCTCTTCTGTGATGATAGGCTTTAAGAACAACTGTAATCATCCACCACTAATCAGAGTGAGAAAATAATCTTTTCATCATCTGCAGTCATCTTGTGTTTGAAGGCAAATGAATGGTTATGGTTTACTTTAAGAAATGTAGTTCAATTGTTTTGGTTCTTGTGTCAACATCTGCTGTCAGAAAACCATCAATAATTTAGTCAACCATGTTCGTGTCTCAACTTCGTATATTTGGGAGGATCTCCTATCCCTATATATCCTAAACTTTCCATCATTGGGGTCAAGGCTACCAGTTGCTCTGACGAGATATTTAAGGACGATGACGTCATCCATAAATGTAAGGAGTCCGTATATATTGGCTTGCGTACTTGGTGAGTTGATCTTTCTAAGCTGGAAAATATACATGAAATATAGGGTTAGTCTATGTTTTAGAAATAAAGAAATACTCCATTTGACTGCAACAGATTTTAGTAAGCGTTACCAGTTACTTCATTCGGATTCACTTTAGCCTGCGAGCAGGCGTTTGGCTAGATTCACTTTAGCCTGCGAGCAAGGCTTGACTCACTTGCAACGACATGAGCCGCTCAGGTCTAATATTTCTATGGAATGTCCGGTCATAAAATTTTCCTCTCCTCACAGTTTTCCTCTTATTTTGTCATCGCAATTTCGAGTATTAAGTGGCCGGCAACGCTTAAATTCGATGTGACAAGCGAATCCGCGGTATTGTGTAACTGGTTGATACGTACCTCGATAATAAAATCCCTCCTGCTCTGTCCAGATACCCAGTGTGATTCATAACATTCTCACTCCATGGAGTTCGTAGAAAATGCAACATTTCTCGTAAAACTAAACGCGGTTTCAAAACAAGACTTTCGTAATGTACAACTCTACACCTTTCATGTCCGACACGCAAACAATCTTGAAACATGATGGCTAAGATTTTATTCCATCGACGTAAAGCTTTGGAATCCGTTTTAGGAAAACGAGAAATTCTAATTTTATTTGTACGAATTGAATGAATGACAGCGCGTGCGTCGCGAACCATTAGAATAAACTGTGCGTTGGGAAACATTCGCGCAAGAAAAGAAACGTGTTTTAACGTGAATGGATCTTTGTTGCAGAGTCGTTTCGAATCTCCACGTGATTTGATAATATTGAGAACTGACTCAGCTATAGTTGTATTGATGAGCTCCAAACCCAGTCCCGCCTCGCGAAGACGGTTTAAACTTCGTCCGCGGCTGTATTTGCGTTGTAATGCTAATAAATCAGGAATAATATGCGTCTCTTGCCCGCAATGAAAAGACGGGTGTGCGTCCAGAAGAACTCTCATGAGTGTTGTACCGCTCCGTGGATGTCCTCCTATAAATACTATAGGAACGTCATATCGCTTTGCAGGCCTTGATCTGCTTGCAAACTCCTGGGAAGTATCACGGCTCTTGCTTTCCATCATGAAATAAGAAGCTATTACCCCAGTCACAACACCAATAATATAAAAAGTCAAAGAAGAGCTTCGTAAACGAGGACAAAACATTCTATACTTGTTCAGAACAATGACTTGTTTGTTCAAATACAAACTTTATAATTCCATGTTTGTCCAAGTAAAGAATTGAAAAGGGTACAAATTTACACAACTTGTCTTGTACAATATAATGCGTTCAAAAATGAGTAACCGAAGATAAAATTGATCATAACTTCGCCAAAATAGTGTTGTTCAACGTTTTCTTGTTTTATTATACGTTTCTTAATTTGGTGACTTTTGTTTATCTTTTTAAAGTGGTTTTCAAATAATGTTTTTGATACGCCTGTTCATTGACTGGTAAAACTATGGAATTTTTTATATTAAATTATAAACAAGAACCTTTGAAGCAAAAACAATAATATAAACCTGCAATAATTCCTTCTATGTTTTGCATAGTGAACAAATGTACGATTGTTTTGCTTTGTTTTGTGCGAAAAACACGCTCAGACATTCCACAAACTTTGAAAGACGCGGGTACGCGCGCGCGGCAGAGTTTTACGCGAACACGTGCTCAAATCTCGCTGTTGCGTTGTTGACGCAGGCAAAACCGTTACAGTTTGCTGACGTCGTATAAAGCTTGTTAATGACGTAACAAAGAGAAGAGAAATCGCGCTAAACAGGAGCAAGAAAAAGTGTGTTACAATAATGAGCAATAATTATCCCACTAAAAGACAGGAAATGAGTGATAATTCAGGTGAACTGCGTGAAGTGATGCGAGTGAGCAATGATTATTTCCAGCCAACAACAAATTATCAACATTTACTGCCACCACAGTATTTCGCGCAACACAGGTACTATCCTTATGTGAACCCGTACTCGCATCTCACTGAAGCCAATGGAAACCTCACCATACACGGATACGGCAGCGATGGTTTGTAACATTTTAACTCTTTAAACACTCTCAATTTGTGCCCATAATTGATACATCTTAGAATGCACAACAACGCAAGATACACTAATTACTCACTATATATATATATATATATATATATATATATATATATATAAGCAGTACAAAATGTATATTATGGACACTGTAAGTACCCAAATTTATACGCCCTAAATATGTCACTGCAGGACGTCCAAAGTTCCGTCGTAGCAGGACAATTTTCAATCCAGAACAACTTGATATCTTGGAAAAACATTTTAAGAAATACAAATATCCCGATCTCAAGCGCCGCAAAACGATCTCGGAAGAAATAGGATTACCAGAAGAACGAACTCAAATTTGGTTTCAAAACAGACGCGCCAAGGACAAACGACAGTTGGAACAGCAAGAGAAGTTCCAAAAACTGGTTGATGAAGCCATTGGTGGAACACAAGATCGAAACAGAATACAGAGCAATAACGAATGTGGTAAATATGTCCTACACATTTTAGTAGACATTAGGAGAATAACACATGATGAACAATTTCATGATGTGGTATTTTGACACTTATCAAGACAATGAAACCATAGGGGATCCAATATTACTATACCATACATAATCTTTATACAGTTATACCAGGGCGACCAGTGCAGAAACACGTGGACGTGAAAACATGTGAGGGGCTGTATTATATAGATTATGTGTAGGATAATATGTTGATACAATAAACCCTCTCTCAACTGTATTTAGCTGCCAAATATATGAATCAAAATGATCACTCAGATAAACACTGTTTGAGCACCATCTGCTGTGGATAACATAATCTATTATGCCATTGTCCTGAGCGTAAAATTATATGGTGACAAAGTGCAAGGTTTTAAATGGTGACCAATGTCAACAAGTCAAGGATAATAATTTCTGATTTAGGAACTTCCTTCCACAGTCCTGTTGAACACTTAAATCAACTTTCGCAACACGAAACCCAGGCACATTTTGACTCTGAAGCAAGTGATAGCAACCACAACCATGTTGAGTATGTCCAGAGTAAAGAAATGATATTTCCTGAATCAACGAGGCAGAAAACAGCCGAGGGTACATCACAGTCTGGCAGTGGCAGCGAGGAGACACCTCAAGACACAATTCAAAATATTGATCAAGAATTATTATTTAAAGTAGCAAATATTTTATCTGCCAGTAACGATGCAGCACAGTTGATTACAGAGTGGTCACAATCACCAAATAAACTTCAAACTAACAGCCTTGAAGAACAGCTACAGCACTTTGCTCAACATCACCAGAAAGTTTTGAAAGATAGCGAGAATGCACCATCTGGCAGCATATCACAAAGTGGGCTAGATAGATCTCAATAGTCCAACAAAATAAATTATAGATTGATAATAGGAATTTATAACTGTAGAATATATGTAATGTATAATCAAAGTAATTAACTAGTATAGAAATATGGCAAATTGTATCATTTGGCAAAATTTTAAAATAAACTTTATCTTAACAATGACACTTTGTTCAAACTGCAACAAGGCAAAATAAATGAACCAAAAAGCATAAACAATTTGACAAACTGGGGATATTGCGTGACACCTGGATCAGGTAGCAGGTCTGCCACATCATGAATTTTCCTAACATAATATTATCACAGAATAAAGAGTCGACTCGAGTAACCGCTGCCACACACAGAAGGTCGACTCAAGTAACCGCTGCCACGTCATGATTCATCATTAAAATTCTGACGCCATGGTCCTAGCCAGTGTGTGTTTGAGAGGCATCCCCCCCCCTTGGGCGTCCGCCATTTTGAATCAGGGGGGTGAATGCCTCTCAAACGCGCACTGGCTCAGCATTTTGATGACGAATTGCTGTTACGCCATTGAAATCATTGGAAAATCATAGGAAAAACCAAGAAGTCAGGCCTTCTGTGTAGTATATTCTGTGGCATTATTATCGGCCTTCATAGAACCAGCCCCGGCTACACTGCATGAGGAGAATGATTTATATATGACAGATCTTAATGGTTTAAATTGTTATCAAGCCTAAATAGAGTAGTACTGTCCATAATTGAGTTTTAAATTTATTGACATTTAAAGTGAAACAACACTTTGCAAATTGCAACTCTGTTAAAAAAAACAAAATACATACCAAATGCTTTGTCTTACACAAACTCTCTGTACTCGACGTTATTAACACACATACTTCTGTAAAATAATCAAAATAATTATGACTCACAAGTTGTGAAACTCGAGGTGAAACTCTCGAAACTGTTTAATAATTAACACACTTTTTACCTTGCAGTCCTCTATTAAAGACGTATAAACCATCTTAGGTATTGTAATATTTAAACGACATTAAAGACTGAATAGACAGTATTTAGTAAAGATGAAACGCACGACATTTGGAATTCTGAAAACATTTGGAATTTTGGAAAAGAGCCATGTTCACTGACCAGTGCAGTGTCTGTTTGGTTAACCGTCTGTTTGTCTGTTCGCCCCTCTATGTCTGTTTGTCTGTCTCTTCCATTGTCTGTTCGTGGTAGAATGCAAATATGGCGGTCAATGCTGGCATAGCAATGTTAGAAGAGAGAATTAAAGTTCTTGAAAGACGTATTATTTCTACAAATCCCGACAAAATAAAAACATCGGTACGTTATATAGATAATGTTGTATATTTGGTGTCATTTTGGAAAAGATTGAACAGGTTTTTGAAGTATTAAAACACGTTTTAAAGATGTATTAAATCATGTGAATTTATGTGTCTAGTGCACAGATGCTTTGACGCAAGTGAAACAAGATTTAAATAAAATTGCAACGAGGTACTCAAAGCTTGGAGTTTTGTGGAAGAGATGTAAGAAGAATATCTCAAACGTATTTAATATTGTTTTGTCATGTTCACTTTAATATAGTTTAATAGTTATATAATGAAATGTACACACATGTATTTAATACGTAAAATTGTACAACACTGAGTTTAAAAGTTGTCTAAATACTTATAGAGCCACACATTTTGTTCTAGTGAATGAGTTGCAGGACTATTTGACACCAGAATTTCTTGAGAAACTTACACTAACAGATCAATCTAAGGCAGATATTATCTTGGCAGGTAAAAAATGTTACACTATAAATACTAGTCGATTAGATTTTATATTACTAGAAATACTCAATGTGATATATTGATGTATAGGTGAACAACAACTCACGGCTACAGCAGAACAATTTCAGACTTTGGAGCAATTCAAGAATATTCCTAGTGAGGCAACATTTAAAGGTATAACGGATCAATCACTATTGATAAATAACCTTGCATCTAGTTATATCTGACTTTATGTTTTAGATTTACCAGAATGGTCATGTAAACTTCAACCATTGGTGCAAGTCAACATACAACAGCTGGTAAGATGTGCGGGTACCCAATAAGATACCAGGCTTGTAGCGAGATCAGAAGTGCATGCAATCTCACGTTTCAGACATTTTAACTCTTTATTTTACATATTATTTAGGAAGAGATAGAAACCTTGGATGAACAAGTTTGTGAACTTTTGACAACCTACAACAATATTGTATCCTTTCTGTTTCCATTTCAGATTGCTTGAGTGTACATGAGACTATAACTTAGACAAAACATTTTCAAGTAAATTAGGTCTATTTTCCTGGCTTTGAATTGTTTTTCTTGACAATTTTGTGCAGATCAACAGTCTATCAAGACAATTTCAAGAGTGGGAAAATATCATTTGTGAACTAGAAGAGGCTGCTCAAAATACAACCACAGAGTAATTTGGCAATCTAGTGAACATATAAATGAACAAAACGAATATGATAGATATTAGTATATTTATTACTGTATGATATATGAATCTTCCTTCTGTATGATGATGATGATGATGAAATATTCCTTGTATATTGACGAGTATTTGTAATATTGTCTTTCATGGAAATTCAACCAACCAGCTATATTACATGAACTCCATCACAAATGATGCATAGTATATGTGCAACTAACACCAAATATGATTTTTGGTATGCGTTTTGGGTCACTTGGTGACTTGGGTGATTTTAAGAAGAAATGTAATATATCTTTATAATAAAAAAGTTAAGAATCTTGCAAATTAGTTTTCCCAACTAAAATTCCCCAAATGACATCATATTCTGCAGCTTCATGAGCCAAAAAGTCAAGCAAGACGAGTTTTTTACTATTATACAAATAATGAATGTTTATGAGTGCAATGGTAAGAATATTTTCATGAGGTGAAAGATGGAATGTAACATTGAACGAGGTGACAGCAGAGTTGAATGGAACATTCAATCTTTCACTGAATGAAAATATTCTTACCATTGCACGTATAAAAACATTCATTATTTGTTTTATATAATACCAAAATAGACTAATAGATTCGTACATAATTTATTTAGCATTTTGACAAATGCTATTTATCGAAGACACAAGAGTGGAATGGAATAAAACATACAGTACAATTGCACTCGCAAAGAGTGCAATGGAACGTATTCCATTGCACTCTTGGGATATGGAATTTTCTATTTAATATCACGTGACCATAAACAGCCAATTAAACGATCAGAATTTAATAAGGTATTATATAAAAAGATACATTACATTTCCTCTTAGAATCCAAATATTTCGTATTTTCGTAGGCCAAAAATCATATTTGAGGTTAGTAGCACTTTAATAAATCTTTTCTAAAGTAATGTTTCTATTGATGGTAGTGATGGGATTTCTCACGATATATATATATATATATATATTTATCAATTACTTCATGCCTTGTATAACCAGGCCTTTGCTATATGAAACAATCAACATCACAACAGGTTATCCCAGAGATGATCAAACTTCTACAATACTTGGTCCCAGAACCTTCATAGCTGCTCCTACGAGATGCAGACTTCCAGTTACCACAACTTGCACGTGATTTACATGCGAAAGAACACGTGGTAAGCGCGAATGTTCAGGACTAAAAGTCAGCGATGGCTCGCGTTCCGCGAGAACACAATGTAGTGCGTCTGACACGGATGAAAACACGCACGAACTTTGCATTGCGTTAGCACGCAATCTTCTGTCCAAATCACGCAAGGGCAAGGCACCAGTGCCCCCAGTGAGTAGTTTCCAGGCCTCGTGATTTTCATGGCAACGTTTCAACTTTGAACTCAGGCTGGCGGTAAAGTCTGATAGATCTAAGGTGGACAGAATGAAAGAAACGTATTTCTCACTTTCCATTCTTCACAATGGGAAGACGGGAAAAAAGCAAAAAATATCATAAGGGACAAGCAGCGAACATGCAAGCTTGGGGAAATCTTTGTCAAAGGAAAACACTTCAAGTGAACATGGTAACACTGACCCCCTCTGGGGGACCCTCGTTAGTCTGATCATGTGAATGCTATACAAGATTCGTCTTTATGAAAATATCTTCAATAATCTCAAAGACACGAATGATATTTGAGTGAGAAAAAGGAACTTGTTTCTTTAAACCAGCAGGATTTTGTCTTGGATGTCATCATCTTCATGATTTCCCTTGTGTTTTCTCATGAATGATTTATATTCGTGCTTTTCTGGAGACAATCACAAACGCACCTGCACAGCAAAGTATGAAGCGTTGCTATGCGAGAGCAGGTACTTGTAAACTGTGGTTGGCATGTTCTGTGTGCACACTGCTTTGATTAGCAAAACTTTCTACTTTCAACTAAGAAGCAACTATTCCAAGCTATTTCGTTTAAGAAATTAATAAACTGATCAAAACTGTTTTACATATCACGTGGACGTTTCAGAGATACTAATGGAAGGTTTTGGTAACTATTACTACAAGAAAAATGGCAGAAATAGCAGTGACAGTTCGAGCGACAGCAATGACAGAAAACACGGAGTTCAATTCAGGCAAAATCGAGCAAGAAAATTGCCGAATACAAGGCAATTAAAACCGGAGTGTACCGTGGAATGTCGAAAAATACGGCAGATTATTTGTGATGTATTACGACGCAATCTCTGGGAAGAATCGTATGACGCGGATCATTGTAATATGTTAGCAATGATGACGAGCGAGCAAATTAAAGCTCAAGTGAAGTTGCTTCATATGCCACGATATAAGATTGTATGTGTTGTAACTGTTGGTTCGAAATCTGGTCAGACATTTCTGCAAGCTAGTCGCTGTTTATTGAATACTGAATTTGATGAGATCATTTCGGAATCTTTTGAGAATGGCAGTGTTTTTGCCGTGGGTGTTGTGTATGCTTTTTATCAAGAGTAAGGACAGGAGAATTTTATTTAATCTTTTAGGAAACTTTTGTTAGCAAAGACAGCATAAAGAATGACATGGGGGCTTTTTTACCTGAACTTTTCCTCCCCAGTTCTTCCGTGACCGAGTTGGTGCAAAACACAGCGTAATCAAAGTCACATGACTGAAAAATAAAGAAGAAATTGAAATGTACTACAAATACGTAAGCATGATCTCCCTCGATGTGCTTCAGCTCTTGGAGAAAATGATTTCAAAGATGTTTAAATTAAAAAAAACAACAACAAAAAAACCCCGTAAGCAATTGGATTATTGCGCAAATTCAGTGAAAAGAACCATGTTGCAAACATTGCCTTACCACAAGAGGAGCCAGAAGTTTCCGTGCGTCTCGTTCACCAGTGCAGTTGAATATCAACACTCGCGCTACATTTTGTGCACTGGAAATGAAACATTAGTAAGTCATAGCCATTGTAAAATATATCATGAAAATAATAAAGTTAAAAGTTCCATGTACTTTAAATTCTGTTTCTCTTCATCAGCTCTCGTGCGGAACCATGCAGAACACGCCTACAACATGTCATTCAAATTGAATTGTAATGAGAGACAGTAACAATAACTTTACTACAGCTTAAATAGGATCACATTGCCAGCTTCACTGACAAGACATTGCAAGAGAGTGAGGCCTTACGTTGATACTCTTGGGCGTGTGAGCTCCATCCAGATATAATGTATAGTTCTTTCGTTTAATGCAGTGTGATCTCCCGGGCCAGTATGTTCTCGTCAGAGCTATAGAAATGTTGAAAAGAAGTCAAAGAACAAGATTTAAAATCTTTATTGGGCAAAAAAGTATGAAAAACTTTCTGGAATGCAAACGAGCCAATGAAGACTTATCATAGCTGTCGTATTTTTGGTCAGAACGACATGAAAATTTCTTAATATCTCTCATTTCCGACCCGGTTCTCACTTTATACCTACCATTTTTAAAAGTCGGGTTTATTGGAAATGCATCGGCCAACGGAATGAGGTCATCAGACTGATTGTCCATTATCTCTGCTCTTTCAGAACAACTAGAATCATCATCACCATTCATCTCTGCAATATTAAACATAGCGTGTTCATGAAGCACAACTTATTCAATATTTCACTGTAATCACAGAGAACAAACCTTTTCTATATCGTTCTAACCAAACGCTACACAGTTGCACAGCCAGAGACGCATTTTGAAATTGATGGCGGCCTTCAATACCCAAAGCTGTAAAAATGGAAGCAGCCGGTGTCATTTTATCTGTCGCAATTAATTAATATTACTGTGTATGGACATTTTAGCAACAAGTAAATTCCTACATACTGATTACTGTTTCTCCTGGATAACTGCACATTTCAGGAACAACTTTCAGCGGAGCCTAGGGAGTAGGGGAAAAACAAAAGTTAGCTGAAACATATTAGACTTATCGATCATATTTATAAAGATACCTTCAATTCTTTAGCTCTCTGTGCCAACACCCGGGTAGATATGTCATCCTGGGGCACTGTGAAAGCCGGGACACCACACTAAAAGTTAACCAAAATGCTCTAGAGTAAAATTAGGCAGCAACAATACGCAGTTTTACTATAGACAGCAGAAATTAGTGTTCAACCTGATCACAGTGAGAAATAATGTTAGCTCTTCAGTACACAAAGAGTAAAAAAATTCATTTAAATGTGAGAGTCAAAAAATTTGAAGGGAATAAAAATGAAAAGAGAGATGTATTTCCATATTCTTCCTCCTACTGGATTACCATCTACTAACTCGAATATTGCTTACTGTTACCATGAATTGATTACCTTAAAAATGCCAGCTTTGTTCCATGCAATGCTTTCCGTAGTCCCACCCAACACAGCCACGTGATCATGACCCAGCGACGTCACACCGCATGCCCAAGGTCGTCTGAGAAACAAAATACTTCTTCTTAGAGGTTATTTATATATAGGCGGTGAAAACAACATTTTGTCAGTTCCAAAATACCTCTGCATGAAGATATTCTGTCAGTCAAAAAACAGTCAGTTAACCCCATCCAGACTCTCTTGTATTAATTATAAATACCGTACTAGAAAATGCAATTATAGTTAAAGCAAGGTTAGAATCAAAGTTACCTTAATATATTGGTTGTATCAAAAGCTCCACCAATTCCCACTTCAACGATTGCAACATCAACCTAAAGCGAGTAATTTTGTTCATGATCATATTTTGCAGTTAATGTTTTTTCACATATCACATAAAGATTACCTTTTCTTGTAAAAAGATGTAAAATGACATGAGAGTGAGAAAAACAAAATATGGTGGCATCTCATCACCAATGCCCTGAAAAATTGACAAAAGAATATATGGCAATAGCCTTATAAGTTCTCACCGCGGCATATTTTCCTGCTTCCAGAGTAAAATAAATTATTAAGTACGTAGCATGATCAAGCTTGCTATATTTCAATACCAAATGTACGCATGCACATATATGAACAGCACTGCACCCTTAGTGTACAAACTCAGAAGTTCAACACTCAAAGTTTAACCCACTGAGTTGCATTGCACCTTGATATGCTCTACTTTATTATTTTACTCTGTCTAACACCAGACAATGTTACTTGTCAAGGGGAGAGTGCTAGGGCTTAATGGCCTTAACTGGCCAATCTGCCCATGTGTCTAGTTAACCCATCGAGTCGCATTGCGCCCTACTTTATTAATTTACTCTGTCTAATGCCAGATGATTTTACTTGTCAAGGGGAGAGCACTGGTGCTTAATGGGTTAAAATATATTGAGTACACTGTACCTGTTTCAAGTTATCCCAACATTCCCAGAAATATCGAGCAAATTCCTGTTTGGAAATTAAATTTCCATTGATGCGAATCCTCTCACGAACTTCAACCAAATGTGGGGAACTAAAAGATTGAATGAGGTTGAAGTGAAAAAAAATGACTTGTTTGTGTTTTCTCTCATTTGCCCTACGACATTTTTCAACCACAATCTCTGGTGAGCAAATGAAACGAAACAATCTGTGAACATGCCCGTTTTATTTTTGGCTTACAGATAAACTATGTGAAGCGTTCCTCTTTTGACTTCCTAACTCATTTGGAATTTTCCTTATTAGCTTTGCAAATTTGAAAAACTCTTTGCAAATTAATGCCTTGAGGGAATTTGCAATGTTCCTATCGGCTGTTGCAATATTCCAATGCAAAAACCTTCATTTTAAATTTTCCTAACTTCCTGTTTTAATTTCCTAACTTCCTGTTCTGTTTTGAGCGTTGTCATTGGTCGATTATTTTTGTTAGCCAATTGCAACACGCAAAACAGAACAGGAAGTTAGGAACTTGTAACAGGAAGTTAGGAACTTCTAACAGGAACTGAGGAAAATTTTATCGGCTTTTAGCAACATTGCAAATTTCTTCAAGGGATTTGCAAGGGAGTTTTTTAAATTGCAAAGGTAATGAGGAAAATTGCAATCAATTTAGAAACTCAAAAGAGGAACGCT
>CACRXK020001810.1:0-49517 GCA_902702795.2 Paramuricea clavata
ACCCCCCCCCCCCCCTCCCTCGTCGGCAACATTCCCGGAAAAAATCTTTTAGGTGCGCTTTTCAATATCCTAAAGTGCCCCTGGAAGCCGGTGCCCCCCCCCAACATTTCGATGCTTCCTACGCCCCTGTGTAAGGTTAGACTATACTAGAGGGTCTTGTATTAAATTGTTGTAGCTCCAATTATATTAAATTTATTGTGGATATAATATATAACAGTATTACAATATACATGTAGAGAAAACAATGCGAGTGTACCGATAAATGCTAGATATTAATGACTTACCGTCACATTCGCATGAAAAAATATGTAGACAAAGTAAAACGCCAAATATATAGGCAAAACTTGACATTTTACGGATGCTTGAACCTATTAAATAATAAGACTGATTAAGACAGAATAATACTTTTGAACCAACTCTGAGACTGTATACTTTCGCTAGCGAAAGCCTTTAATATTTACGCATGTATAAAATATACATTCATGCAGAACTTTTCAAACTTTGGTCATCCAATTTTCATCCACTGACCACTGTATTGAGCTAAAATTTGTTTTGGGTCATTCGCTCCACAGATTTTCGTAATACTTATATCTGGCGGTTTGTTGAGTTATACTAATTAATATACGACACACGTTTACAAACACACACATGCGCACACAAACCGGGGTAGGAAAACATAACACTCTGACGAGGTAACAAATTTAAAAAAGAATACATGTATGTACAGTTGAATACAAACTGCAGACTAGCAGTAGGCCTACTATAGTAATTCATATTGTATACACTATAGTCAGTGTTGATTGTACTCATATCTGACGATATATTTAACATGAATGGGCTTTCCCAAATGTATAACATGGTTATTACAAATGTTGCCGATGCTAACAATACCGTGAGGTTGTATTCGTCAAAGATAGACACCGAGCCAGATCGGAAATAGACAATACTCTGGTTCTATTTCCTTGTTTGATGCTTCTCTCGATTAATTCATCCGGTGTCGAAAAGCTTCGAAACAGAATTGTAACTTGATAGTCTGCAAACAGCTTGCCCCGGTGACCAGTTGATTCACATTATAAAATAAGTTTAATTCATATAAAATGAATCAGGCGTGCAAACTGATTAATGTATTCAAACTGATTAATGTCTACAAATTAAATTTTAATAGTACTGTAAGTCTTCAATTGTATATTTAATCACATGTCACATACGTACTTGTTTAATACCTGTAACTTAAATTTTGCTAACTTCTCAACCGAAGGGCCTTCTCTCGAAAGGTCAACGTTTTGCTTTTATTTTTCAAGTAGTTATTATATCCTTCGCACAGGCAAGCAGCTTCCTGTTGTCGTCTCTACCTACATTGGCAGCAACCGTTCAAGATTTTAACATCCGCTATACCGCTCAGAACGTCGAACTGAGCAGGTAAGAAATTGCGCATATCCCGATTCCCGAGTGAAGCAAATTTGGTCACACATACAGTCTCTAAAGCCCGTTCTCCACTAGGCGATTTTTTTCGCGCGAAGCGAAAAACAATCTTGGCAATGTGATTGGTCAGCGAAAAAGTTGGATCAGTTCCTACTTTTTACTGTTTGCGCGAACAACTCGCCTAGTGGAGAACAGGCTTTAGGAAAATTGACAGAAGCACTGAGCACCTTGAACTTACCAAGTGAATTTGGCATAGCAATTTTGAATAGCCTGATGAATGATTTTGTGTACAACTTCCATGATAAATGGGCATTTGATCGAATGCACTAGGTGTTGGGAACTGTGCGCATGCGCCAGAGCTAACAAACGAAAAATGTCCCGTAATTATTGCCTCAACCATCTATTTAGTCCAGATAAAATCTTCACTCTTTCTTCCTTACGCACACACCCACACGAAAATCACGTTCACAATGTTCTCTGGCTAGTTGAATATATCCCTTGACGGTTATAGATCTGAGAACCGAAAGCTCGTAAGTAAAAACAACTAGCCAGAGAATGTTGTGATTTCTTGCTCGATTGTCCCGAAAAATTGTCAGGAAATGGAATGAAATTGCGGGGATTAGCTAACCATGGATAAATGTGAGTAGAAAACGTGAATCGAGATAATGTAATATATTCAAAACCTAGAGCCAAAGTGGCGAATCCAACTTCAGCCATAAAGAACTTTCAGGTCTTTTTAAATAATTGAAGCAAGAATATGTGACATGCTGGATAAAGTATATCAAATGGAACGTGGAGGCACCGTCGTGATGGCAACGGTTCGTCAACGCTTCACAAAATGAAAGTAATAAAGACTGTTTACCGCGGAGTCGGCGTAATAAATGTTACTGGGCCAAAAGGACATTCTACAATTATATATTCTATATTCTACAATTAAACACATTTAAAACTAGGGATATCTATAATTTACATATTGAATGCTAGGTTTAGTATAGTAATGGGAAATCGTGGTTCACGTGTATGTCTGAACAATGAAGCACTGCATGATTATAGTAATAAGTTATATTTTAATAATGCATGCATCTTCTGGCGATTTATGTGATCTTACAGCACAATGTCGTTACTGGCCAATGAAGTCTTGGATTTTTGTGCAGCTTGGGACACATGTTGGCTCCGAGGATACTTATGAGTCATCGAATAAATAATTTTTAAGTGAAGACAAAAAGTCCATATATTTATCCAGTTTGGCCACTATTTCCTCGGGCGTCCAATCTTGTTCAGGTGAAAGCAGGGCTTCAGACCACGAATTCATTACAACCCTTATACCAAACTACAAAAAAGTACAAATTTATCATTTGGATAAGCACGTCATAAATACCATGTTGTCCTGGGCAACTTGTCTTTATGAACATTGGAGTTAATCTTGGCAATACGTTTACCAATACGTTGGCAATATGAAATGGCCACATGGCCATGCAGGATTAATTGAAGGATCTGCAGTGCCCTAAAGTCACATCACAATGCCCGTACTCAGCGAGTGAGTAATTAAAATTCGAGCGACCAAAAAGCCAAATAATGAGTAGAATTTTTTAATTGTTTATAAAACATTTTCTACCTAATTTGTAAATACGTTATGAATAATGATGGTGTATTTAATAAATTAAACCCTCAAAATAAGCCGATTTCATAAATCATTTCGCAGAACGGAGAAAAAATGCCTTCAAATAAACATCGTAATTGAGATTTACCCTTGTGCAACAGATTTGGACGTCGAAAAGATGTCGTTAAAAGCTTACAAATGTGCTATACTGGAATAAAGATCAGGGTTTTAACTGACATTTAAAGGACATTGGCAATTAAAAATTAGTTTAGTTCATTTGAAAGAACTCTTAAACTATATATATATATATATATATATATATATATATATATATATATATATATATATATATATATATATATATATATATATATATATATATATATATATATATATACTCCTCTCAACCAATCAGCATCCAGTACTTTTGTCATGCTAATAATAACTAGTATTAATCCAGCATCGTACATACTAGTCCTGCGAGTGTTATATTAATTTGTGTTATTGTTCACTTGGTAGTATGATAAGGATGAAATGTTCTCGAGTGAGATATATCATAATTTCCCGACAGCGCACAAGCGAAAACTTTGCTTGCCTCGGTTGGTTTCGAACCCCCGACCTTCGAGTTACCAGATCGATGTTCTACCAACTGAGCTACACGGTCAGGACGGATTGAAGAATTAATATAACACTTGCAGAACTAGTATGTTCGATGCTGGATTTAATATAAACTAGAAAATACATGCATGCAGAAACCCTCGCCTTCTGGCAAAACCATTGTATTTTCCGAACATGAAGTATTTAAAGTAGTTGTCATGGTAACACGATAATTTTTAAGAGTATTTTTACAAATGAAAAATCCCCTAAAAATATCACTTTAGTTGTAAAATTACTAATTTCCCAAACATATTTTTGTTAGGTATGTTATTATACGTAATATAAGCTTCAAATTCAACCACAATATGCTTAGCAAAACGTTTTAAAGTGTCCTTTATAAAACTGTACTGCCTTTTGGCTTTATCGATAAACTTTGAGTTTGAAATAAAATGATTTCAAATTCTCGCATGCTTTCGTTTGTATTTAAAAAATTTAATATATAAAAAAAAGGGTAGTTAATAAAGTATACACCGAAATTATATGCTGTTTTGTTTCGTTTATACGCAATGTTTATATACGATCGGCTTTTAAAGCAATTATAAAGCAAACAATACATTATTCATTAATATTTAAAACAAACTTACCTTCTTTAACGTCAGCGCCTTTGCTCCCTTCTTTTAGTCGATTCTCTCGTCCTTTTTTCCTAAAAAGCTTTTGAAATTCACAAAATCTTGCAAAAATGAAATATACACTGTAAAAACTGATTAGTCGAGATGACCAAAAAAAATTGGTCACCTGGATGCATCTGAGAGAACCAATTAAAAATGGTCGTTTTAACCAATAAAATTAACCATTAATTCATTGGTCATTTCAACCAATAGTAATTGGTTAATATAACCAAATATTTTTGGTTGTTTTGACCAATTAATAAAATGGTTAATTTTATTGGTTAAAACGACCATTTTTAATTGGTTCTCTCAGATGCATCCAGGTGACCAATTTTTTTTGGTCATTTCGACCATTTTTTTTTTGTCATTTCGACCAATTTAATGTCACAACTTATACACTGCATTAAAATGAAGAAAATTTGTGAGTCTTACATCACTGAACATGTATACATGGAATTTAATAAAAAATATATCAATACAATATAATAAGACAATTAAATAAACTAGAGCTACCGGTACCTTAGAACTCTGTGAGAGCAATTGCAAAGGAATACAATTACAATTGCTGTGTTGAGTGGTTATATTACTACCTGAAAAAAAAAAACAAGCAGAAAGTCAACATTTCGAGCGAAGGGTCTTTGCTCAAAACGTTGAGTTTCTGGTTGTTTTTTTTAAGGTAGTAATTTAACCACTCAGTACAGCAATTTCACATTGGTACTACCCACCCTGGTACTGGTACAAACAGTTTTAATACAATTACAAGCCTGCCAGCATGAATTGAACCTGCAGCCCTGCAATTCTACTGCAGCCCTCTGACTTAAAGAGTCCTTTTGCCAAGATGTAACCATAACTTTCTGTATAATTATACCGTGATGGTGGTGTCACTGGTAGTATATTAAATAAACTGGGATGACACTAGTATTGTATAAATGAACTCTTGGTTAGCTTGATAAATTCTTGGCGCTTGGACTCTCAGGGCTTGATGGACTCTCGGCTGTTAAGGAACTGTTCAGAATCACAGGGCAACAGGTTCCATTCCCGGCACAGTACTTATTAGATAGTTCAGTATTGTTCAAAATTTCCATCTACAGAAATTTGGCTTTAACCCATCCAGGTGATCTTGATACGCGGAAAAGTACTGGCACTAGTTGTCTAATAGAAATCCATTTTACGATTAAAACAACTGAATATCTCCTGTAATATACTTTATTTCGATTCCATATTTTTGTCAGAGCTATAGTTCTCATAACCAAACATAATTACAAAATTTCAACTAGTTTCATAAAGAAGAATGAAAGATATAATTGACTGAATGGATTTCTATTCGGACAACCCTTTCTGAGCGCTGATTGGCTAAAATACGAACACGAGATCACCTGGATTGAGTGGCAGCACTCTCTCTCCTGTCTGTCATTGTCTGACATTAGACAGAAAAAATAATAAGGTAGAGCGCACTGCCACATAAAAGGTTAACATTCTCTTCAATGTAGAATATTTACAAGTTAGTATATCTGTACTGCATGTAGTGTTACTGCTCAATCAAGCATGTCATACAAGTCCATTAGGCATTAGTTAAAATTTAAAATTTAAAAGTACAAGCTTCATACCACAAGTCAGCAACTCCATTTCTTGTGTGGTTTGTTAATTAATCCATAAACATACTCTCCAGCAAAAGAATAACATTTTCCAAATAAACTATGCAGTACTTAAAATGCCATTAATGATTATATATATTGTCACTTGTTTAGACAACTTGCCTTCTCCTGGGAAGCTTTTATTAACTTTTCACTCAGCATCAGGATATATAATGAATCCATATTAAATACAATCTCTATTAAGAAAAAAATATATATTAAGGTTGATATATAATGGTAGCAAATTATTGATTGATTGACAGTGAATTTCCTATTTTTGGTTAGTGTACAAAGCAAGAAATACAAAATTCAAATGCTTTCACTTGACATGTTTAATGTAAGGCTAGCATGCAATTGAAGAAACATCTGCATCCAATACAACTATTCTCACTGGTAAAGGACTGTTTAAAATACTGGTGCATAACAACTGTTTTTTCCAATTGTGGTGACCCTGTCCTAGTTGGCAAAGCTAAATAAATAAACATAAGATACTGCCTCAATTGACCCAAAATGTTGCTAATGCCAAACTAAGATTTTCCATATAAACTATATACAATGACCTAGGATTTGGCACATTATTAATGCTTTGTTTCGGCATAATGTAATCTTCTAAATGACATTTCCCAATCAATTTGAATATTAACCCATTAAGCTGTAGAGTTGGAGTTTCCCCATTGACGAGTAAAATCATTTGGCCAGAGGAGTAACTTAACACTTGTCTGGGGCAAGTGAATATCATGATGGGCAAGTAAACACTTCATCTTGCTGCCCGATTGGGCAAGTTGCCTTGCCACTATTCATTGTCTTCATTGCCAGATATATTTTGTTTTATAGTGCATGGACTTGGTTCAAATTTAGTTTTTTTGTGCACCAAAGTTATATCTGAGGCAGTATAACATAGCCGTATGGCGCAGTGGGAGAACAGGTTGACATGTTGTCCCCTTAATTTATACCCCCTACCTAGGTACCCCAAGTGGCCATTGTCTGATGGCAAGTGAATTTTATTCAGAGCAACTAATCTTTATGACGTTACACCACTGCTGGCGGTAGACAAGTAAATAAAATAAGTAGGTCGCACTAGGGCACCTACTTGGGAAAGGCTGTCTACATGCTATTAATGTGATCGAATATATACTAAAACTGTCTTTACCAGTGTGGGTAGTACCAATGTAAAAATACTACCTTAAAAAACAACTCGAGTCGACGTTTCGAAATTTATGAACTAAAGGCCCTTCGTCAATAGTGTAATTATGCATTTCAAACAAATCACATATATTAAAGTATACATATCAAGTGTCAACATAGCAAATACTTAACAGAACAACACACATGTATATCAAAGAAATAAGCCGTATACGATTTTGTTAACAATACAGATAAGTAGAGACTGTTATGTAAATCGAAATTTACAACTGAACGTTTAGATGCCTTCGTAAAATCAAATCGGCACAAAGCGACTATAAAATACAGGCCTTCAATTTAAAAATATAACTACACAGTCTGTCAAGTAACTATCCGCATACAAATAAGTAAATACCATGGATAATAAAATAAATGGATAGGACTCTAGCTGACGTAAGCAAAAACAACCTAGTTGCAATCTGTGACGTCACGCGTATTGCAAAGTTCTCGGCATTTTTGTTGTTTCGCTATACTTTCCGCTTTAAAAGAGTAATATTGAAGCACATACTGGTCTAATTGTTTTAAAAACATGCCTAAGCCACGACAAAGTATTCAAGGTAAATGTTTTTCGTCTTTGTTTTGTATTTTTTTACATTTGTAGCTACGAAATTGGCGTCCCCAATTTTAACGAAATTTGGGATGCCTTTTTCACTGTTTAGTGCTTGAAATATTTGCTATCGTAGAATGGCGTAGTTACATTCATTTGCTTTTTGACTAAAATGTTTAGCTGTATTATTGCTAAACATGCCGTTTTTGAGAATTTGGTTTGCAACTAGGTTTCAACATCCAATCACGCCATCAGCTCATTGAAAACATTAGGTCACGTCAGCTAGTTTCCTATCCATTTATTTTATTATCCATGGTAAATACACAAGAGACATACCTTTGAAAACAATCTCCTTGTGTTCTATTAAGTCTTTGGATCTTTATAAGCAGAAAATTTGAATATAAATCTTTCCTGTTTGAATGTTTGCTCCCAAAAGATCGAACTTAGCGCGCTGGTGTGAAAAGATTGAATTACTACAACACGTGATATATTCTAAGCATGGGTTATTTTGATTATGAGTAAAATTTACTCCGTTATTCTGTTTGTGAGTAAAATTTACTCCGTTATATTTTACTCCTTTAAGTGGAGTTAAATTGACCCTCAGTGGAGTATATGTTCGACTGCATATATAGAAGACGTAGGAGTAAATTTAACTTGAAAATTTTCACTCCCAATTTTTAATTCTCAGTGGAGTTGAAATAACTCCTTGAAATTAACGGTGAACACTCAACTAAAGGACCAATAAAAAGTTGGTTATAATATTAACTTATATAAATTGGTCGAAAGATGACCAACTTTTTCGACCAATTTGTAATAGTCAAAGGAACCAAATTTAATTGGTCAAATGCGACTAACTAATTAAACAATTGGTCAAAATAACCAATTGCCAATGGTTGCAACCTAAAAAATTGGTCATTTTAACCAATCAGTTTTTACAGTGTATTTGCAAGAAATCATCAAATCAAGAAATGTTTGCTATTTCGCTGTCGTCATACAGTCGTTATAATGCAAATTTTAAATTTGACCAATCAGTGTTCGCTATTCATGACAGTCCGCCATATTTTTGAGATCAGTGAGGATGACTACCCACCGTTGGTCACCCACGTCCGCGATCATTGATGAACTTTAGACTTCGCTAATGCTTAATGCTTTCGTTTCCCCGGTTGTAAATAGCCGGGGGAAATTAGTATCCTCGCAACGGGCTTACGCCCGGAACGGCGCTCCGCGCCGTTGGCTCGGGGACGAGTACGTTTATGACATTCAGTATATAGTTCGCAATTTCCAGTCTTCAATCCGTCCTGACCTACACGGTCGAAACGGTAAAAACAGTTTATCAGAAAAAGCAGTATATCAAATGAATATCAAAATGTGATTTGTGAAATTAAGAGCCGTTTCAAAATTGTTTACTTTTTTATACACCCTGTATAAAGATCGATGGTAAGGACAACAGAACAAAACAAAACAGAACATAAGTCCCTTTCTAAATCCCACCGAATCATTACAAGACAAAGATTACATTGTACCTACAAAACGAAATTGAACGATTACTAATTGGCTTGCTTGAGGGGTAAATTCTGATTAAGATAATCGATCGATTATCGAAAATCACCTACTAATTTATAGAAAATCAATCAATGAATGAAATCATTTCTCAACTAGTTGCAGTACTTCACACCCCCAGCTTTCTGTTATTCTCTCTATGCATGGAACACATGGGCCTGAGAAATATCTCGGCTTCTCCGTATGAACCTGCATGTACTAAACCAAGGGCTATACAAATTGAAATGGTTAAATATAGCCTTGTTACGTCTGATTACCCCCATTTTTCATTTCATAAAATGTTTTTGACTGGTAGAAACATCCTGTACAGCCAATTTAAAAAAAAATTTTAACATGGTTTTTTAAAATAATTTTTTATTTGGTTCTACAGAACTTTTAACTCGTTCAGATAGTCTATCGTACCAAAAGGAAAGGCTTTTGTCCAATAAAATTTGTGTTTGCTTGTGCTTTTAAAGTAAAGTGCGTTATAACCTAAAATATCGGCCATATTGAATGTTTCTAGAGCAACAGTAGTGACGTCATTATTTGTGACCAATTCTTAGACTATTGTAAGCTACATTCCTCGACAAAACTGGTTAAGACTGGAATTTATTGTAAGACATGGAATTAATTTATTGCAAGTCCCATATACCATGCACTTACAATAAATTCCATGTTGAATCATGGGCTTCTTAAGCCCCTGCTTCCCCAACTCAATGCTGAGATTGTGCAGTCATGAAAAATTTCCAAAAGTTGTTTCGGCGTTATTCACAATATTGGACTGGAGAAAGGTGACGAAGTTTGTTTTGTCAACGTGCACTAACTTTGCAATATTGGCTGGAACGGTTGCAAGGGTCATGTCCAAAATTGTAGCTATCTCACATAGTATTGTTTAATTAAATGGGTCATAGATTTTGTATCGAATCGACACCAAAGGAACAAGCTAGCTGGAGATTGTTACTCGTAGTGGGGAGCAATTTCATTCAGGGTACCACAGGCACCAAATTGGGCCTATGGCCATTCAACTTGATGATTAAGGATCTAGACATTGCCTCGCAATGGAAATTTGTTAAAGATACTGCAACGTCGGAGATCATTGAGAAGGGACATGTCAGTAACGCTCAGAGTCTAATCAATGCCTGCTCCACCAAATTAGGAGCATTCATAGCTTTCCATGTTGCCAGTTCCACTGGTCAGATTATTATTAACAATTTATTAAAAAATTACGAAAGTTAGATTTGAGATCATGTTTGTCCACTTTTTTCGTCGTTGGGCCATTTTTTCTAATGTTTTCCGTCTTTACCAACGTTCATCTGTCTAACGTTTCTAACGTTTGTCCGCTTTTCCATCGTTTGTCCCTCCTTTCCAACGTTTCCCGCCTTTTCCAACGTCTTTCCGGCTTTCCGGCTTAAAGTTCGTTCGTCTTTTCCAACGTTGTCCATCTTTTCAAGCGTTTTCCGTCCTTTTTAACATTTTCCGTCTTTTGCATCGTTCGTCCGTCTTCTCTTACGTTTCTCCGTCTTTTCCATCTTTTGTTTCTTCAATAAACTGGTTTGAAACCTGTCATAGATTTTGTACGGCATCATGCTTTCTCTATTCACTGTAGCTCAACCAATCAGATTGCAGAATAGACCACATACAGTGAATGGCCATATTATATTCTTATCTATTTAAAAGAATTGATGATTTCTGATTGGCTTAGCTAACTCGTGATATCAACTCAATAGCTGACCAAATGTGGAGTTTAGGCACAATATTCAGAGGAGCGATGTTATAAACTTGATATGGAAAAAGGAATATTAAGCTCTATAATGTCATGCTAAAAACGACTGCCAAAGGGGTGAGGAATTGTGTCACAACACAAACAAGGCTTGCTACAACCAGATGCTGCCTAATCTAATTTAAAATAGAGAATAAAACAATTATTGAACTCGGTTTTCCCATGATATGAGATATTACCAAGGCCTTAGTTTGCGTTATTCACTCTGTTGATCCACACGGTTGATAATCCAAACTTTGGGCAGACAATAATAATTGTTAAATAGTTGACATCATTTTTGTGAAATAAAAAATTTTAAAAATATGTTTGATACCTTTACAACATTAACACCTGGATTAATCTCGTATGTACAGCTTTAATTACTAAACTCATCAATTCAGTGTCCTTGTTTATAAACTGCCCTAGCCTATTCATGTTTTCGGTTGTTTTTAAATTCACGTGGTTTTTTGTGCCTCTGATTTCCCACAATGAAATATCTTCACGCATTTTACAATTTCGCACGTCTTCAAACAGCACTGTAATGTTTCATGCTGTCTCATAATCCCTCCTGCTAGCGCTATATCCCGGTCATATTGTTACTGGAAATCTATAATAATTATAACAATAATAATATTATGCGCATTATTATAATGCATAAGCAATTAAATGTGGTCCAAGAATCAATGAATCCAACTCACCCCTTCAATCCCGAGTTTGTATCTTTAAATCCTAAGATATTAAATCCTTGCACAACGATGAAATCGTTGAATTCTAAGTAAGTACAAATATATCCTTGACACCTTAGATTGAATCAACGAATTCTAAGATTAAACCATGACTCTCAGTTTGAAATGCTGATTTTCTGCAATCGAATAAGCCCGCAATAGACCTTTTCCCTTACGAGTGAAATTTTGATCTAGATATGCCTGGGCAACAATTTCAAAATTAGTAATATTCCGAAGTTTCGTTGCGAAATGTTGTAAAATGCGGATAATATAGCCTTGGGTCATGGGGTTCAACCTTTTAGACAGCCGGCCAACATTCAAAATTCGTTTGATGGAATTGCTTGTTACAAGCTGCCGATTGTTATTTTTCTTAAACCTGGCAGCTCGGCCGATTTTGGCTTTCAAGGCAAAAATTTGAGAGGTTGAAAATCTTGGCTGTTAAATATTTTTACCCTGAAGCTTGTATTTTCATTATAGTTTTCAATCGTTCGCTGGAAGAAACAAATAATGTTGAATCCATTTTATTCCTGTAGCAACTGCGATTAATTATTTGTTTATAATAAACCTTATTCATAAATTGTGATGAGGCCTCATATCCTAGGAAACGGGGGAAAACGCGGGAAAATTGAAAAAAAAAATTTCTCTGTCGGCGATGGCAGGAGTAAATAAAAAAGTTAGCTTTTTTCGAAAATGTATCTATAAAGCTGACCATGAAAGTTGAAATAATACTTCAGAGAAAATATAATGTGATATTTTAAACGTAAAATATGCTGGGGTCAATCGGAAAAGGAAACTTTTGTTTTGTTGTAGTTTGTATGGCCAAAACAAACAACCAACAAGGGCCTTGTACAAGGCCACAAAACGTCTATAACACCAAAATCGTACGAAATATTAAACTATTGTTGAAGAAATAAGATTACAACTCACTCATGCAGGTATTGTATCTTTAACTTTTTAAACATGCAAGCTGCTGCAGAATGCCTTCAACCCCACTCAGGTGACTCAGCCCAGGCACAGTTCATATTTTTTCAATGCGAATCAATAACATTTGACGTTTTTTGTGATTTTTTAACTCTTGTTTTCTTTCATATTCATATCAAATTATAAAATAAACTTACATTCCATAGTTGACGTTAAAATGTCAGTAAAATACTGTTTTTTCGCTTCTGAATATACACCACCGCTACGTTGTCATATTTTTAGACTTTCCACACAGAAAACGGACAACAACCAGTCGCGTCCTTTTTTACTATAATCGTTTATAGCTTTCGTTGTGAGCACAAAATCTTACAACACATACAAAAATCAAAATAAACAACAAGAAACAAGCCATTAAAGTTGACACATTGGCGTCTGAATTTGGCTTCTCAAGCAGCTTTTGCTTGTTTTCCCGCGTTTCCTAGGATACGAGGCCTCGATCGCGATTTAAAAACAAGGTCTTATTTATTAACCCCAAGTCTAAAAGATACTCATTTTCTATTGATTTTTGCTTACACATAAACAGAAGCTCGCTGCCTTAACAAAATTTCTTATCGCTTTACAGCGCGCGGATTAACAGTTACAACAACTTACATAAACATTTGCTTCTTGATTTTAGAAAAATTTGTTCAGAATAAACGCAGAAATGCCTCAAAAGAAACCACAAACTGATGTTACAGACGAAAATGAAATCTATGATCGACTCCATAAGAAAATCAATGAGCTAGGTTCTGATCCATCCTTGTGCGAGGGTAAGATTCGAGAACTGCACAGAACAATCCTTACTGTGAAGAACAACGGGAAAAAAGAACAATTACTAACGGAACTTAAGGCGTCTTCCTTTAAAGGATTAAGCCTCGAGTTAAGCAAATTGGTGAAAGAAGACGGCTTGACTATGGAAAGTCTTCATCTTGTTTTAAAGTATCTGACAAAGAAAAATGAACTTGCGGAGTACCTGTTCGTAACCTCAACAGAAATCATCGAACAAGACGGACTTGATCCCGTAAGAAGAAGATTGGGTCCCAAACTTGAAGTTCTAGGTGGGTTGCTTTCCAAAGGAATAGATGTCAACAAAGAATGGGTGCAAAATTTGCTTAAAAATGCTCCATCTCAAAAAACTCTTGCACGAATTTCCGTCACGGACTTGGAAAAATATTGTGAAAAAGCAACTCCTCGCGAAATGGAGGACGTTAGTCAAATTGTGCGAGTAGCTGAATCGCAGTCGATAGAGAAGCCATCTGATGACCAAACGCAGGTATCCATTGAACAAAATACGAGTAACAAAGCTGTTGATAAAGAAAAGTTGGAGCAAGCCAAAAGTCTAATGAATGAAGCAAAGAAAATAGCGAAAGAAGAGTCTGAAGCAGCGAAGAAAGCAGTAAACGAAAAAATGAGTGAAATTTCAAAACTTCTTGAACTCCCGCCAGATTGGAATAAGCAAGAAACCGGGAAAACCCCAGAGAAATTGTTGGAAGAACTAAATGGGATAATTAATTTATTCAATAATGCTGTAGAACCCAACGAGCCTTACAACAGTGATCATGAAGTTGTACAAAAGGCAAGTGGTGGTCGTGCGTTGTGTGGAATATTCTTTTCGAAGTACCGGGCTTCTTCGACCGCTGAAAGACCACTTATCATCATGCCATCGAAAGTGATGCTGTCGAGCCCCAACAATTCGCACCAAATTCGCTACCTAAAGTTTTCCGCTAGTAGAGCTGCAGCAAATTACGTCCAAACAGTCAAGTCATCCAGCACAAATGTTGGATTTAGCGTCGGTGGATTTTACGAACTGTTTGTCGGTGACGTTCATGGAAGCTACGGGAGTAGTCACGAAACAAACAGTGCAAAATTGGAGAAGGAAACAACAAGCCAAGCTTCAGTTGTCCAGTACATTTGGACTGCAACCAAAACATTCAAGATCGAGCAGGAACAGTTTATCTTATCAGCAAGCGCAAGAAAACACGCAAAAATGTTGGCAAAAGTCATCCAAGACGAAGAAGAAAAGCAAGTCGAAAAAGAAAGCGACGAAGAAAAAAAGCAAGCCGAAAAAGAAAACGACGAAGAAGAAAAGCAAGCCGAAAGGCTGAGAAGCACAGACCTCGCCAAAAAATTCTTAGATCGTTATGGAAGTCATATGCCGGCAGGACTCCACACACTTGGCGGAGTTCTTTTCCGCATTGTTGACGCACAAAGCGAAGGTAAATCAAGTGCGTACCAGCTTACAGAAAAAGCGGCACAACAACTGCAGGGTCAATTGTCATTTGGATTCCTTGGTGGTGCATTCGGTATCGGTATGAGTGTAAGTGGGGAACATAGCAGCAGCGAAGGGAAAAAAACTGCTCAAGAAGAAAAGGAGGAGAAAACCTCGTATACCTTTACCTCGCAAGCAATGGGTCCAGCTGCAACAGATCCAGCTACGTTTAGTAAGCTGCTGGGTAACAATTCGACTTGGGCCTTGATCGACCGCGGTAGTCCTTCTACCTACATTCCAGTTTGGGAGATGATAAATGACCTCGGGTCAGAATTTGAAAAAGCAGCTCAAGTTCTTCAAAACGCGTGGAATAACAAAGAGATGAAATTGAAGAAGCAAAGCAGAAGGCTTGGGAAAGAATTGACAAAGATTGTCGTAGATGATTTGGTGTCGTTTAAGAATGAATCTTTAAAGCAGGTTTGTTATTTCAGTTTTTAATTGTTCAGCATTCATAATAGCCTACATGTTTTTCTTTAATTGAAAGTAATTCTCAAGGCCTAATCGTGTCACGTTTCAGCGAGACAATTTCTCAACAATTTCTCATTTGGACAAAGCAAGAGCATTTTCTACATTTCAGGAACTTGTGACACCATGTAATAAAGAATGACAATGGGTGATATTTGAAATCGAAAATGAACACCGGATTGGAGTCCGAGCAGTCTCTTCCAGTCTGAGGCAAAGCCGAATACTGGAACTAACTATGCTGATTTGAAATCACGTTCTGTTCGAATATAGGTTTAAAATGCCATCAAATAACTAGTTGTCAAAAAGTTATGTTAAACATCTTTTATAATGTTTTTAAGAAAAGTACCTTGGCAAGGATTTGCACTCGCGACATGAAAATAAAAGTAGCGCGCCGTGCATGCCACTACGTTTCTGGCAAAATCATTCAAACTTCGTAAGGATGCAATAGAAAAACGGTGTTTGCCAACTGCTTCAACTGCTAGACCCCAATTGATAATAACAATGAGGATGGAGTAAAAAGATGGATATTACCGGGGTGAAGGGGTTGCATTAATTTAATTCCAGTTTTATGATCAGTAGATTTATAACATGCGATTTATAACATTATAACAGAGGGACCCCTGTCCCTGTGTTATAATATAGACCTTTATTTCTTTCCCAATTATGTAGCACAGTGCAACACTTCGAGCTGCAAGCAGTCATTTCCTTTCAATAAATGTATAATGTCCAGGGTTTGGCCCGGAGGTGCAGGAATTGACTGTTCTAATAGTTATCACAATGGTCTACTTTTTTCACATAAAGAAAGTTTTCTCAAGAAGTAATCGCTCAAACTACTCTAAAAAACAAATTGACACCAGTACATTTGCAACTCATTTAAAATGCATGATTCGTTGCGGTTTCCAACATGTACTGTACTTATAAGATTGTGCGAGAAGCAAAATCATTTAAATGATTGCGAAGTTATCTCTGAGTGTGTCCACATTGGGTAACCTGGAAAGATTGCTATCAGACCACGATGAAACACAAACCTGCGACATTTGGTTTGCTAGTTCAATGCTCTACTAACTGAGCTATGAGGTCAAGTCGGTTCCAGTGGGTGATATTTCAGAACACAGTCTAGTTCCTTCGATATCGGTATGTTTTTTTTAGATCGAAGGAACTACACTGAGTTCCGAAATATCAGCCACTCTAGGCGACTTGACGTCGTAGCTCTGTAAAGGTCCCGGGTTCAATTCCCACTGCGTTCAAGAAAACGTTCCAGCTTGATCCGGTGTGACGCGAAATTCCTGACTTGCGAAATATCTGACTATTGTAGAACTGCGCATCCGCAGACGATGCGCATGAATGACTTTGGCTCATAAATTTCGCAACTGAACAGACAACACGTGTATTTATAAAGCCATTTTATTTATACATAAATTTTCCAACATTAATTCTACAATTGATCAACTGAATTGACACTATACCACTGATTGTGAACGTTATAATAAACCTTGAATCGTAGATATGGAAATATCACTCGAAAAGCGATCTTAGTGATATAAAATAGACTCCAGTTTCAAAGGTTATGCCGTATATGCACTATAAGCACTAAAAATCGTTTCGCGTTTGACCTTCTCGCTATCAGTTAGTAAGCAGCAACGATGAGTTCGAAGTTCATGAGTTGGACGTTTAGATTTGGCGATGTCTATGCTAGAAACATTTGATAATATCGCATATGGACTTAAAAATCGTTTCGACCGACCGTATTTAGCAAACGTCGTGTATTTCGCGGTCACGACCACACAATTCGCTTTGAAATTTAAAGTGTTTGTGATTGAAACTTAGCGATGTCGATTTGAAATATTTAACGAAGTATTAGAAATTAACATCATGATTATTTTATCTAAACTCTAAAAAACAGTTTTGGCCGACTTAGAATTTAGCAAGCCTCATGTATTTCGCGCCTGTACGCGCGAAATTTCTGACCCGTCACGCTAGGTCAGGTATTTAGCAGAGGTCAGGAATTTCGCTTGACACCGGTGCGAGACAACATCACAAACATGTATCTTTACCTGAGTGCATACCATTAGAAACCAAAAAATGATTTAAATGAATTGTTTACAATTGTTTATAATTGTATATCTTACGTGGAACAGTGGCGTAAGGGGGCAATGGCCAAAATTTGCCCGGGGGGCAATAGCTAAAAAACTGCCGTTGTGAAAAGCTGAAATCCGCTCAGAAATTGGCAGTTGGGAGTACGATGTGCATGTGAATATAATGATACCCATCTCTTCTGTTTACCAATAAATGTTGTAGTATTTCCTGTAGTCGCGACCATCGTCAAAGTTTCAATATGGCAGCCAAGTGAGCTTCATTCTTTTTATTACAATATGATTTGCACTTCAAAAACGAAGACATCGTGCTATTTTGCTGTGGTATTTGTGTCTACAGAACAATGTTTTACAAAAATATTTTTCGATCTTAGGCGATTAAAAATCGCTTTTTGTAACGTTTCTTCAAATCTCGTCCTAAAATACGTGAAATATAGCTAGTGTGCTAATGAATGTAGAAATTCGAAAATATCCCGGAGGAGCATGCCCCGGACCTCCCTACATTCCTAACGCCTTTCGCGCTCGCATATTGATTGTCGCAGTTTTGAAACTCAGTTTATTTCAAAATGATATTGGACAAACACGTCACATTGATTATGAACACTATCTATGCATTTCTTATTGTCAAAACTGAATTGAGTTTTTGTACTTTTGCTGATTTCAGAAACCTGACGAAATAGGTTATGGTTTCTTGCCAAACAACGGTGCCCAGTTGGTCTTTAACCGCACCATTTCAACGATTAATCTAACTCCTGAAACAGCTTATAAGATAGCAGGAGACAAGATAATTGAAGACCCACGTCATCGTGTATGTGCTGTTTCCCTTTGTCCAGATGGTAAGTACATGGTGAGATGTTGGGAGGCCTCGGACGCCGCTGAAATGACATTTGAATCTGCTGAAGGCAAACACCAGTTACTTTACAGCCAAATTATATTTAAGTGGAAAGACAATGTTCCTCAAAAGTAGCAAGTATAACTATAAATTTGCTTTTATGTTTTTTAAAAGCCTGTAATGATATAATCCAAACGTACTTTAATTAATACCAAATTGATACATATTTAGTACCCGCGGGCATATTTGCTGGCACGACTGCGTGACAGGACGACTTTATATAATTATGGTGTTTATTACATGGATACCCATGATGCGTTTTTAGTACTTCTACAGTTCGGTTTTCTCGTAATGCCAAAAAGATTTATATAGGTGTACAAAGTGTATAAAAGAACGGAGTCCTCCATTCAAAATGTAAATTTTCAAAAGAACAATTTTAGTAAAACCTTCATTTAAAGGCATCTGAAAATGATGGGTTTAAAAGATCTCTGCAGAGTTTTAGGCCACTTGCAACAAATACAAAAAGAACCGTTCGTACGAAAGTTGAATGAACAAGTTTTACAAAAATTCCTGAAACGCTATTTAGACAGTAGTTTTCATTAATTAGCATAAAAAATGGACTCAGCTGGACTCAGCTCTGTACATCCTATACACCAAACTGGTCAAAGACTTGGGATACGGCATCACTAGGGATGTATGCCATAAAACGTATATTTATCATTTATAGACCCGGAGCGAGGGGAATTCGGTGTAATATTTCCCGAAGTGATGATATTTTCCGAGGGGCTTTGCCCCGAGGAAAATATCTTCACTGAGGTTTCTATCGCCGAGTCCCCCGAGGGGAGAGTCTATAAATGATATATTATACCGAAAGTTAAAGAACTCACTAAGTGAGTATATATATACATACGTCTTGAAAATCTTTGGTTAAATCAAATCTTCTGTTCGAAATTACAAACAACACTAGCTCGCGAACGCCATATTGTTTCAGAGCGTGTTGCCCACGCGTTACGCGTGAGCGTGGGATACTATAATATCCCACGGTGGATCATCCGTGGGATATTATAGTATCTCATGCTGGATTGCGAAATCATGAATTTGAGTGAAATACCATAAAAAATCGATTTGTCATGTGGTACAAATGATGTTTTTTCATTGGACAATTTGAATTTCAGGTATAACATCAAATCTGAAGTTCCATGTTTAGTTATTACCATGTTTAGTTACTTACTTATTATTTTAGTTAGTTCCATGTTTAGTTATTTAGTAATTATTTTAGTTAGTTCCATGTTTAGTTATCTGTTGTCTCCATTGTCTCTGAGCGCCTGCATGTTGATAAAATCAGAGACAAATACGAAATATTGTAATCTTTTAGAGACAATAATCTTCCCACTGCATATAAGAAACTGTAAACAAAAACGTTCGGAGACAATAATACCCTAGTCCGTTGCCATTGTCAGAGCTGCACAAGGCTTGTTTTTCCTTGGAAACATTGCCTAGTTGGACTAGCTTCGAGACTTATGACGCCTAAAAGTAAAACATGCATTGTAATGATAGTGATTAATAATTTTTAAATTTTTAGACTTTTTATAGTTCTTTAATTGTATTTATAACCATAAAATATATAAACCGAATAAAATACCTAAGTATATGGTAAAACCGTATCCCGTTATTTATTTTACATATATGGAAATTTCTATTTTTATTTTCCCTTTATATAGCCTATATAGAAATCGTACAGGCCTTCTCTTACTTCGAGCAAATTATTTACCCTTAACAATGCATGAAAATCCATGCCCTCATTCTGACTAGACTATAGCTACTAATAACAGAAATTAGTACTCTATACAGTGAACTTATTAATAACTTTTTGTCAGTCATTTTGACGGATAAATATTCTAAATAAACTTTGTATCTCAAGACTCTAGCTTTTCCATTCGCCCATAATTTTACATAGCAAGGGTTTAGGTGGCTAACCCCCAAAAAAAAGGATAAGATTCCCAATTGTGTGTATTTTGTAAGATTATATGTATAAAAATTGGGCGAATTTAGAGTGAAAATTCAAGAAAGATGAGAGACACCAGCAAATGTATTAAATATTTCAAGTTAGAAATATGTTAAGTCCCAAAAATGTTTTAATCACCGTCGCCAACATTTCCAAATTTTGCCACTGCCACTGCTATCAAATGCGTATCAGTGGCGTGCTGGGTACTATTTTTCTGGGGAGGCCAGTCGGCTGGCAACTAATATGCGCCCCTATAATATTACCTTTGATAAACGAGGGCCGAAGGCACGAGCCGAGCGCCGCAGGTGCGAGGTTTGTCTAGGGGGGTCCGGGGGCATGCCCCCCAGGAAAATTTTTGAATTTAGAGTCTCTAAAATGGCATTTCCTGGACTTTGGGGGAAGATTTGACAGAAATCTGATGGTCAGGAAACGGCATTACAACGTGTCGAAATTTGAAAATTGGTTAGAATTTAGTAGTAGCACTTAAATTGGGCAATGCTAACTACTTCCAGCAATTAATCTAATCCCAATTCTATTCTCTACTGATCTGAATACATTTACAATTTACAGCTCTTTTATACAATAACACACGAACCCCACGCATATGCATTTTAAGGTTTCCTTTCCTGGCTGCCAAAAGGGCGTGTTTCATCATTATCTCATTACTTACATTACTCATGTTTCTTGCGCAAACAACTAAATTGCGTACACAACTTTACATTATCATAACTTCAACTATCTAATTTGCGCCGCTCTCGTGATTCGTGAAGCATAATAAAGGGCATAATATAAGGGTATAATACCAGCAAAAAAGGGCATAATTCCCGTGATCGCTTCGAAGCCTGGTCAATATTCCGGTAATGAGACATTGCGCGTGTGATAACTGATCATGTTTCTACATGAACGAGTGATTTCGTTTGAGTCGTGAGGTAGCAAATACGGTTAGACAAAATAGTCTGCAATTTAATATACTCACTTTGTCGCATATGCGCTTAGTCTGTTTATAAGTCTATAAACACATCTTTCCTTGGCGGAATTAGTAACTATATTTTTTCGAATGCGTTTCTTTCCACCTACTTTCAAAATTCGGCGTGGGATCGGCGCCCCCTTTTCATTTTTGCGCACCCCCAAAAATTGCCAGCTGGGGGGGGGGCCGTGGCCCATGCGTATCCAGAGAGATGGCCTATCTTTGTGCAGGGTTTGAACGGAATAAGAAAGCGTCTCTAAACTCTATATTTCGAGCGAAAGTTCTTTGTCAGAAGCGTTATATTAGGACTGTTAGAGTTATAAATAATAACATTTAGGTCAATCAAAATGACACTGAATATTAGCCTTGTAAGTTGTAGCCATAAATAACATTTAAACGCATATTTGTACCTATATTTGTCTATTTTACGACTGTAATTTAAACTGACATTCAGTTAGGGACAGGGGCGTAGGTTTGTACAAGCTAATGTCACTGTAAATACTAAATTAACATCAAAGGTGCCCTTTTTGTTTCGAAATTTCCAAGTTTTAAAAAAAATTTGGTCAAAAAGTGCAATTTCGGTATGGTACGACGGGAAAATTTTTCTTCTCCCCCCCGGTGCCAACATTTCCGGGAAAATGTTTTAAGGTGCCCTTTTCCCCAAGCCGATGGCGCGAAGCGCCATGCGAGGGTACTAATTCCCCTCGGCTATTTACACCCGCGGGGAAGCGAAAGCATTAGCGAAGTCTAAAGTTCATCAATAATCGCGGGCCTGACCAACGATCTTGAGTGGGTGGTCATCCTCACTGATCTCAAAAATATGGCTGATTGCTTGTAGGAGTGGGATAAGCAAAATCTCAATTGTAAAAGATATATATCTGGAAAATCGTTTCATAATTCATATACAACAAGCTTGAAGCAATTTTGTTTGAAGAAATGAGAAGAATTGATTTACTATGGGTAATCGTGAAATATACGGCAAGTTTTCTTTGAATATTTAATGTTTACGAATTTTGTTGCTTTAACTTTTTGCCTAAAAACATGAACTGTTTTCCTTTCCAACGAAGCTCTAAGTTTCATAAATTACCTTTTAATTTGAGAAAAAATCTTAGAATGTAAAGGCGAAGAAATTGATTTGAAGACTGAACTGAAATTGCCTAACAATTTGTTTTATTTGTATTAAACTGTTTTATTACTGTGGGAAAACAATTTATCGGCAAAATGTAGTTTAGTTGAATGAACATTTCAAAATATTTTACGAAACGTTTCAAGTTAAATTTTACATTAAATAATCAAAGCTCACAAAATGCAAAATAATATACCTACAGTATATATTTCGGAAATTTATTGTTGTATAGTTAAAAGTACGAATCTTTCAACTATTTTGCAGTTTTGTACAAAAAAATATGAAAAAATTAAAAATTTAAGAATATCGTGTTGTCATGGCAACACTTGAGCGCGAGCCTGCGTTCAGTGTTGGTCATTTCTGAATACTTCATGTTAATTTAATATTTGGAAAATATTGGCGAAGGGTTACTGCATGCATGTATTTCTAGTCAATACCCTAAACTGCCCCTAGGAGCCGGTGCCCCCCCCCCCAATCTTTTGATGCTTCCTACGCCCCTGGTTAGGGAATACTCACCGCTCGTGGACAATTAGTCTGACACTCAGTTAGGGCAATTTAGTACAAGTTGCCTTAATTACATGATCCATTATACTGTAGGCCGGTTAGGCTTGCTGTAATGCAGTTTACTCGTTCGCCCAAAGCTCTGCCTCTGCATGGAACATTTGCGGTCTTCAGAAAATAGTTTATCACCACATTAGTATGCGATCACAGAATGGATACTAGACCAGCAGTGTCACTCATTTACAATGGTAGTTACTTGTTAAGTTTTACATGGAGAGTTATGGAGGCAAACAATGTGTGAATTAACTTTGGTGCATGATTATATTTAATGTTTCTTGTTGCAGTCAACCGCCTTTCGCGCATGCCGATTTAACACTACCAAAGCCTAAAAAAGATTTAGGGTTATGCAACCATGTATGCCATTCAATAATCTAAAACTGTCTGTACCATGCAGTGTGGGTATACAGTCGAACCTCTATTAAGCGGCCCTCCATTAAGCGTCCACCCTCTATTAAACGGCCACATATCGAAGTCCCGAAATATTTGTAATACAAATACTATAAACTATCCCTCTATTAAACGGCCACCCCTATTAAGCGGCCGCGGCCACTTAAAGAGCGGTCCCAAATTATGTTTTATGTCAATTTGTACCTCTGTTAAGCGGCCAGTCTGCAGGATTTACTTGGCGCAACACCTTGTCACGTGAGCGTAAAATAAAAGTCGAGCTAATTTGCTTTATTTTTAAAATAAGGCTTAAAAATTATGTTTTAACACATGCCACTTTACACCTCAAAAGCTTTACACCTCAAAAGCATTGACTACGCTCAGGGTCTATTATATGCGTACCTCTATTTAGCGGCCACCTCTATTAAGCGGCCACAAAGCCGATCCCCGAGGGTGGCTGCTTAATAGATGTTTGGCTGTAGTACCAATGTGAAAATGCTGTGCTGAGTGGTTACATATATTACTACCTAAAAAAAAGTTTCTGCTACTTTTTTAGAATAGGTAATAGCATGGTTTCTAATGCAATTTGGATATAACATGCACGAGTGAGATTTTCAAAGACCTCAAAATAGCACGAGTCCGAAGGACGAGTGCTATTTGAGGTCTTTGAAAAACTCACGAGTGCATGTTTATCCAAATTTCACGAGAAACCATGCTATTACTTATTAATAATTTACATAAGAATGTTCGAGACAATTGTAGTTTTAACTTATGCGTTTATAGCGAACATTCCACTGGCAAAGTTTTCCTGGCTTTGTTATATCACATTATACAACGCTAATAGCTTGAAAATTCCACTCAACTGTGTAATTTTTGTTGGTATTGTTGCTCTATTGTGTTTGCCCTATTTGGCATGATGGCTTCGCGAACCCCGAAAAAGCTTATTATGCAAAAATGGATCATGCAATTTCGATCGGCGATATTTAATCGGCTAGCTCGTATTTGATCATTTTTGCTTGGAATGATATAAAAAAGGTGTCAGTCAATAGTTAGACACTAATCCTTGTTAATATGAAACAAGTAGTATCTATGCACGCGTATACGCACTTTGCCGGCTATCAGCTCTGTCTGACGCGGCTCGAACTAAATTAAATGATAGAGTTGTTTAATTTACAATATAACAGCCATATATAATAGTCACATACAAAATAAGAAATATCAAATAGATACATTTAATTTCGTGTGACCCAATAAGGAGTGAATAGATCCTGCGTGCCAATTTTAATTCACATCAATAGGCAGATTATTGCATAAAGCTGTGCTGAGTGGTTAATATTATTACTACCTTAATAATATACATAAAGATATTACTCGACTGTGATTGGTTGATTTCAGTGCAGTTAATCCCAAACAGCAGTGCAATTTTCTGTAATTACAGTGCAATTTTCTGTAATCACAGTGCAATTTTCTGTAATCACGGTGCAAAAGTCTTTAACAAACTGATCTGATTGATGGAAAAAGATTGTGATGATTAAATCAACCAATCAGTTTAAAGCAATTTAGTTTAAAGAAGTAACGGTCACAGATTGCTTCAAAACAAAACAGACATGGCGTCGTGCTACACAAAGTAAAAGTTGCCTTCGCGTGGAAAATATGGCTTTTATCTTTATTTTAAATGAAAAAGCATTTACCTTAAACAAGACTAGGCAATTAGCTGTGGCGTATTGCAAATTGATTTTGTATATCGCTCGTATATATATAAATGGTCCAAATGTGACTTGCCAAGCTGAAGCTTGAAACAGAAGAGTAAACATGTGTTAGGGCTTTTCATTATTTTCCATAGTTTTGCACCCAATCCCCAACAGTAGAAAAATGAGATTCAATCGCCAATTTTTTTGTTCGATTCGTATTATTGGACAGCTAAAAGACTAATGTTATTGCTATTGAGCAAAATTTTATCCATCAACTCAATATCTAACACAGGCGAGCACACTAAATTTGGTTACCTTTTTTTCTAAACACTCTGATGTCGGTTATCAGCAGATCTAGGGCAAATGAGTCAACGCACAAAATTCATCTACCGTATTCATTAAATTTAAAATCTATTGTAAGAAACGGCTTATAAAATTCAATTTAGCTTCCCCAAATTTCAAGCGTCTATCACACCTAATTATTTGAGGTGTAATTATTCGGCCTAGTTTATCCTGGAATTTTTGCGAATAACTAAAACTTGAGACTGCGTCGACGATGCAAATTTCGAAACCGTGGACAGTCAGACTCCTAGAAGATGTAGATATGTAGATGGTGGGATTACTTATCACATGTGCCTTAGTATTGCAACGCCTGGAGGATCTATTCGCTCCTTAGAATGAGCACAGCAGGTTTCTAGCCTAATTAATAAACAGTGCATGTTCTGGGTCGCACGAAATTAAATGTATCTATATTTGATATTTGTCGTTTGTCTTAACATTGTTTTTCGTAATTTACTTTTATTTATCATTATCTTTATTCTTTTTACATAGTTAGTTAGGAAATAATGTTATATATAGTGCATGTAACCGACTTCTCCAGCTTCGAAAAATCGCAAAATCACGCCGCATTGCCGAATCGCGTCCGGTATATATGTCTCGGCCTAACAAACAAGCATTTATTGTAAGAAGGAGGGGCGTAAAATTTTTTTTGACAATATTCTTTTTGCTGACAGTAAGCTCCTGCATATCCACTGGCCCACTGCGCATCCAAATGACGTGTTCTGCGTCGAGATAAATAAATAAATTGCAGTTGAATCATAACATGTATATACAGCTTAGCTGCAAGCATCAAAATATGCATGTTAAAGTATTCAGCTTTTCATCTTTACTTGTGTTTCACTTATACCCACAATATAGAACTGTCATTAAGCTAATTTTCATACTAGCACTGTACTTTACACTTCTTTGTGTAAAGCAAAATAAAGTTAGATACACTTAATTCTTAAGGAAATATATTATATACAAATTTGAAACGAATTCGAATGAACAGTGCGGAAACTAATTGTTCTTTGAGCAAAATTTTGCATATTCAAATGATATAAAAAATAGTTGAATACTTTGACATGCAGATTCTAATTCTGCCAGTCTCAGCTTTTCGTTATGGTTCAACAGTGCAATTTATCCCGGCTCAGAACACGTCCTTTGGATCCCCAGTAGAAACTCTGAGTTTGGCTTATTAAAATAAAAATGCGAAAAATGGTCATCAGCAGTTTCATTATCAATATTGATTATGTTCTCGACTTTTATCATTTAAATGGATTTTTTTTCTTTTTAAAGCCACAGTTTTACATGTGTGGTGTCTGACAAATTCCCTTTTGTCTCACTACCAGTTCTAATGTCACCATTTTACTGTTGTCTGTTTGATTCTACAAACTTTTCTTGGGCCTGCGCCCTGTCCTCGTCAAGAGGGCACTCAAACAGTTCACCACTCCTCACACATGATTGATTCGCTGCACCATTCATTCATAAGACAGATCACTCGTGATTCAAGCAGCAGCAGAAAGAAAATCTATCAATTGCATAAGGTATTTCTTATTTTGTATGTGACTATTATTTATGGCTGTTATATTGTAAATTAAACAACTCTACCATTTAATTTAGTTCGAGCCACTTCAGACAGAGCTGATAGCCGGCAAAGTGCGTACGTGCAGTACCTATACAATTTTCTGCTTTCAATATTAAGTGCATAGGTACTATTTGTTTCATATTAACAAGAATTAGTGTTTAACTATTGACTGCCACCTTTTTTTATATTATTCCAAGCAAAAGTGACCAAAAAAGAGCTAGCCGATTAAATATCGCCGATCGAAATTGCATGCTCTAATTTTGCATAATTCGCCTTTTCTGGGTTTGCGACACCATCTTGCCAAGTGGGGCAACCACAATAGATCAACAATAACTCGAAATTAACTGTGGCTTATTGCAAATTGATTTTGTATACGAGTCGTTATAGCGGCCTATTTTTTCCCCTCGTATAAATGGTCCAAATGTGACTTGCCAAACAAGCTTGAAACGGGAGTGTAAACATGTGTTATGGCTTTTCATTATTTTCCATAGTTTTGCACCCAATCCCCAACCGTAGAAAAATGAGATTTCAACCGCCATTTTTTTGTTCGATTCGCATTATTGGACAGCTAAAAGACTAATGTTGTTGCTGTGCCACAATTTTATCGATCAACTCAATATCTAACAGAGTAACACAGGTGAGCACACTAAATTTGGATTACGTACCTTTTTTTGCCTAAACACCCTGTTGTCGGTTATCGGCAAATTTTGGGCGAATGGGTCATTGCACACAATACATCTACCATGTTCATTAAATTTAAAATCTATTGCAAGAAACGGTTTCTAAATTTCAATTTAGGTTCCCCAAACTTCAAACGTCTGTGACATAATTATTTGACTTGCAACCTTTCGGCCTTGTTTATCCTGGAATTTTTGCGAATAACTGAAACTGGAGACTGCGTCGACGATGCAAATTTCGAAACCGTGGACAGTCAGACTCCTAGAAGATATAGATATGTAGATGGTGGAATTCCTTATCACTTGCGCCTCAGTATTGCAACGTACGCAATAAAACAAAAAATAATTGAAAAATATTCTGTTCTGACAATGTTTTGTGATGAAATTCAGCGGATAGGATTTTGAGAAACTGCGTTCATAAAACCGAAATTTATGAGAGCGAACCAACCGTTGTGGTTTCGTAGATTGCCATTTCGTGTCCAAAAATATCATGATGATTTAATGATTTAATGAGATTCGGCTAATAGAGCGCCAGGGAGTTCGCTCCAGGTTTCCCCCCAATTACGGCGACCACATAATTAACTTTACATTTACAATAATTTTAACAGTCGAAACGAACTAATTTAAGACAAAATACAATCGGTGCAAGAGACAACTAACAACAACTTAAAACTAACAACTTAAGGTAATTCCGCAGTTTTGCATTGCGCACTTTTACTGCGCACATCTTATAATAATGGAAACTTTATTACTTTCAATAATATATATATATATATACACTACAATGATAAACCTCTCTTTACAGGTAGTTTACCAGTGTCTACTTGAATTAACACTCTACATAATAACAACATTAGTATGACATTAGTTGTGGGTTATCCCATTCTTTGTTACGCTTACAGAACATATAATACGAGGACCTGATACATATGTTAATAATTTTACGAACATAGTACTTTCTACATTCTAGATCCTTCAGCATTTCGGTGAAATCTAGCGACGGGTGGCTGAAAACTCCTAATGAGCTAATCGATAAATTTACAAATTTCACTTGTCTTTGTCTCATAACCAGTTGTGAGTTCGACCACATATAAGGAACCATTTGAGCACGATAATAACAAATCTGGGCGATACGTATCACCAGTAAGTATTGAAGGGCTTCTGAATCCATGTAGATCAGCGTAGAGAGTAGAACCGTCAACAGTTTGTAAAGTATTAGCAAGAGCGTTCAGGACTGAATTGTGTCTCCACGTAAATCGGTCGAGATAAAACTGACATCCAGCTACTATGTGTAGTAATGTTTCAGGGCTTAGACAAAAAGAACAGTCTGCATTTGAAGATATCGCCCATCTGTTTAGGTTTTTGCGCGTCGGAAGAGAGTTGTTAATGTAACGAATGGTAAAGTTGTAAATGTTTTTTGGGAGCTTTGATTGGGCGATGGACCACACCTTGTTAAGTTGGGGTAAAGCGAACTTCGTGACGCTGCAGAAAAAGGATCCTTGACTGGTTAATTGGTTCAGAAGTTTGTTTTCGTGTCCAGAACGAAAATCTTTGAGAACTTCCTTAGCAGAGCTATAAGCGTCATATTGGACATTAGTATGGTTACTGGTATATGATAACGAATTTATTGTAGCCTTCCATTTTACATGGCTCTTCGTCTACAATGTAACTACTTATATACTACTTATATACTACTTATAATATATGCTACTCCTTATCATTAGTTAAAACATTAAAATATTGTACATGCACATGCTAGAGTACTGGAACGTAAAAGTTAACCCAAACGTTCTCTTGCTTGATCGAAGAGAAATACTCTCAGCCCTCAGGGTTTGAGGTAGTTTATTGAAACATTTAGCTGCGGAATATTGAAATATATCCCGATCAATTGGTGTTTCTAAGAGATCTTTCGAGCAAGATCGAAGACCACTTCTCCCTGGGTTATATAATTTTAGCTTTGCATATTCCGGCCAATGGTCATAGTTCAAAGCTTTGAAAGCAGTTCTTAGCAGATGCCAGTTATAACTTATAATTTCATCCATTATACGTACCGTTTAAAAAAAAATCATTTTATGACAATTTTATGTTACTTCAAAACATCTTTGGTTACATTCGTGCAAAGAATTACGTTAAAATCAATGTTTTCAAAAAAGGCATACAAAAATGTAGCTAGGGTTCTGTGTCTGTAGTATATTTATGTACTTGTATTTCACGTTTTAATGCCACAATTCCCTAAAAAGATCGGTGACCCCCGTTTTTTAACTGATAATTTATCTCTTTAATGCATTTTACATTTCAAATCCGAAATTAAAAGAAAAATCTTTTCTGGATCTTGAAAAAAAAGTCCTGTATCAATGCATGTTCTCAAAGAAAGATATGTAGAGAAATGTGGAAAAGACATTTGTGGATCAGAATTGTACACGTTAGTAGTTTCATTTTGCTCAAAACACAATATTTTTTCAAAAATAATTACAAGATAGGTTTACTAAAGCAAAATCCGCGCTAAAAACGTCAATAAATATCGGGCTGTTGTGATTTTGCTGTTACTCATATTGGAGTAAAGGTGGTATATTGTGATTGTCATATCTTCTTAACGAGTTCTGTGACACCGACTTTTTTAATTGTGTGATTTTACTTTAAGCATATCATAAGCTCCATGCCTGAGAAGTTTCAGCACATTTTCATTTCGGGAACAATTACTGCGGAATTACCTTAAATGATCCATGACACTCAAAAGAAACCAGCCGTTTAAGGTGGCTCCATACACTTTTCATCATCGGGGGACTTGTACCTAATCTTGAGTTTTTGCGCGAAAATATTACAAACATATGCAAAAATAAATACAACTTTTTTAGTCTAAAATCCAAACCACAAGTCATGTTTATTTTGATGTTCTGAGTCTTCCTTGTTCTTATTTGTTCTTATTTGTTCTCTTATTCTGGCTATTCTAATCTATAGATTAGAATCTTTTTTTATTTTTAGGGATAAGATTCTTTATTATAAGTGAAGGCTATACAGCAGTTAAAAATGGGGTGTCACCGGCAATATTCGGAAAATAAAGAATAAAAACCTGCTTAAAATAGCAAAAAATACCATATTTGGTGAGACTACTGTTACCATGGAAACAATATTATGTTCAAGAATATTGCAAATTATTTCTACCAAATACTTAATTTATGCTTGGGAATGCTTAAAATTAATAGATAAAGTGATAAAATTTATAAATTGAAATTTTTACGCAATAAGGTATTTATACTACGGAAGTGTATGGAGCCACCTTAAGAGCAGATGTCTGTAAGAATCGAGATTCTCGCGACAGTTAAGAAAAATCGAAATTCTGTTTATTTCACCAAAACATTCTCTTTAGGGAACTGTTTCAGAAAATTATATTTAAAATCCTGGATAATTTTTATTTTGTTAAATTTTCAAAAATTTCGAAAATCCGTCTGACGGCGTGTGTTTTCAGTTATTTATGGAGATCTATTAATGTCAAACTTCAACGCGCTCGTTTACCCGTAGTGAGAAAGGAATAAAATTGATATTAAATTCAGTTAATAAACAACTCAAAAAGTTGACTTTCAGCTAATATTTATTTCTGTTCGATGTATGTTTAATTTGCTTTGGGGAATTTTCTACGGTTGACTATTGACTGCAAATGAACACGTGTAAACAATGCTGATATTCAGAAAACCAAAACTTCTTCTGGTATATGTATTTAGGACACAAAACTTGCACTATTCTAAAGTTTAGTTATCTCTTTATTCACGAAAGAAGTTTTAAGATTTGGAAATTCAAAGATCGCTCTAAATTATAATTTCAATTTAACCCATTTATAACGCTTTCCGATATGAATTCAAGAAGCGCTTCTCCAACAAAACAATGTTTCCTCCCATGAATTTAGTAAAAAACTCTTTATAACGCCATTAAACGATAACCTACGTTCTAGAATAGCAATACGGATTGTAACTTGTGAGAATAGTGGTTACCGAAATTTTTTGACCTTTTGCGTACTTGGCCTACATACATCAGTAATGACACTTCAGTATAATTAATTATGTCAAATCGGTTTGAAATCAATTATTGTTGAAATGCTTCCTGATTTTATTCCTATACCTATACCGTTAAGTTACTTAAACACAATTGCTGATTGAATAAAAAATCAGCGATTATTTATCAATAAAACTAGAAAATGTGTACTAAAGCTTGTTCTAGATGGGGCGTTGTACAAGGTCACGCAATCTTGTTTTGATAATGATATATTCTTGCAATCTTGCAATTACTTGTTCGCTAATAAACGCCACATACAGTCAACACTGCCTGTACTTACTTTGGGCTTGCCATTATAGTCCAAACATGGCCGTTTGTGCTTTTAAAAATCTCGTGGATGAAAGTAGTGTCTGTGGGACGTCTTCGGAATATACCGAATTACATTGCATTTCATTAAAAGTCTGCAACAGAGACGTGAGAAGACATCTTGAGCTTCACAAATTAATAACGATGAAGGTCTAAACAACGAGATGAAATTATTGCCCGCACGAGCAGTTATACGTTCGTGAATATTTTTTCAGTTCCAGTTTGCTCGTTTTTGGTTTAAACACTAATTAAACAAATACTTTTTGCCCAAGGTGTCTTTACTGTTGAAGATTCGCATGATTCTATAACAATATGCCCTCGCCATCGTGACCAGTTTGGTCTTCGTTGGAGATGCGGGAAAGTAAACTGTGCATTACCAAAAGAAGTAGCTTGGTACAAATCGAACACAGCAAAGGGAGATCGATGTATCAACAGCAGTCAATCAAAGTATCTGGTAGCCAGCACGCAACAATTAATTCCAGTTGGATCCGGACTTGTAAGTTCGCCCACATTCGAATGATTTGCTGTCAATTTAAGGGAAGCCTCACATATCGATTTTTTCCACGAGAAACGTCATATGTTCGTTTGGGGGTGGGGGGGTTTGCAGTTGTGACGTTTCTCTGTAAATATCATGGAAAAATTCGATAGTTCTTTCGAAAGCCTTAACATTTTGAAATCATCTTTGCAGAGTATAAAAAAGAAAACAACTTGATACAAACACCAGTCTATAGGGCTACATTCGTAATACCATACCTGTTCTACACGTATAAATTTATATTATTAAGCCTTCCTTGCATTGAAAGCACTCAAATTTCACGAAAACCGCGCTAAAATTATCAATATTTTATATTTCATGCAAAAAAAGTTGTTTTGAGAAACGTTGGAAATTTTGAAGTTCATATATATTAATATATATTAATAGAAAAAAGATATGTCAGCAGAAGATGACATATTCCTCGCGAAAGCGTCCCCATGCAATAGACGACCGTAGAAAATAGTAGAAAATTACCTTATGTGTACTATATTGAACAAAATATCGATAACTATTTGTGATGTTTCTAAGGGTGGGGGTCTTCAAAGAAACGAACATATGACGTATCTCATGGACGAAATCGATATGTGAGGCTTCCCTAATACTGAAACGTTTTGAACTACTCTAGCGGCAAAAATGATACCGGAAAAATTGTCGCGCAATTAATTACAGTATTGACGGATTAATTTCAAGAAAAAACTTGCATATAAATTTTTCCCTGGTGACATTGCTGTATTCTGTAAAGTTTCTGTCATCAAAGCAAATATTCGTTAATTACTGAAATACGCAACGTATGGCAGAGACGGTATAGTGGGAAAGCTCTTGTATTTTAATTGTAAATAGCCGTTCACACAAAGAATGCATATTATACTGTAGTGGATGGGGCAACCCAAAATAAAAACAGTACCAGTATCTTACACATGAGAGATCCTCCAGAAAAATGGAGAAAAATACAGTGGATCCTGCTCCGCGTCCACTCACTTTATATTTTCGGCCACATGGCTATTATTGAGGACGATAATTGTAAGGCGATGTCTGTTTTGAGGAACTTTCATTATTAATTAATACAAAAGGGGGGGGGCTGGTAAGGGTCTTGAAAAAGCAATAGTAAAAGATACATCCCCCTCTGCGAGACGAAGGAAAACATAAAGCCTCCCTCGACTACGGTTTCAAATATTTACATCCCCCCTCTTTCTTTTCTTTACCACAATTAATATTTTTACATTTTCCATATAAAAAGAATATAAGATATGAATTGAATATTCTTTGGCATGTATTGGTCATACTGTATACTAAAAGAATAAGAATAAGAATAAGACTAAGAATAATTACGATCTCAACTCTTGTGCTCGTGCCAGACCCATTCCATGTGATGCACATTAAAAAGGTCAATTTTCAAATGATAAACGAGCTTCACGCAGACTGCATATAATCCCTATATCTGTTAATAATGTTAATTGTTGTCGTCCATAATTATTTGATCTTCCTATAGAAAACGAAATGAAATATGAGGTATTGCAAAAAGTCATTAGAATTCATTGCGCTACATAAACATGACTTCACTTAACTTATAGTTTTGCGTGACACTTGTAATCATACAATTTACAAAATAGATAGACTTGGTTCAAATTCTTGTACGGTTTATAACCGACATCTATTTTAATCGATATTCCTTTGTCATCCACAACATTTCAAATAATGTCTTCTAGTTTCTCCTTGATCTTAGTCGGGAAAGAAAAACCCGATTTAGCATAATTAATCATGCATGCCGATAATGTCCACGCATGAAAAAATCGCGTCAAAACTGAAAAAATCACTGTAACCACTATTCTTACAACCATATTGCTATTGTAGAGGGTAAGGTATCCTTTAATAGTGTTTCAAGAGTTTGTTACCGAAATCGATTCATGGGAGGAATATATTGTTTATTGGAGAAGCGATTATTGAATTCGTATCGGAAAGCGTACAAATGGGTCATCTTGAAATTTTTATTCAGAGCGTTCTTTGAATTTCCCAAGCTGAAAACGTCTCACGTTTATAAAATGATAACTAAACTTTAGAATAGTGCAAGCTTTGTGTCCGAAACACATATACCAGAAGAAGTTTTGGCTTTCTGAATATTAGCATTGTTTACACGTGTTCATATGCTGTCAAGAGTCAATCGTAGAAAATGCCCCAAAACAAAGTAATCATACATCAAAGAGAAATAAATATTAGTTAAATGTCAACTTTTTGAGTTGTTTATTAACTGAATTTAATATCAATTTTGTTCCTTTCTTACTACGGGTAAACGAGCGCGTTGAAGTTTGATATTAATAGACCTCCATAAATAGCTGAAAACACGCCCGTCAGACGGATTTTCGAAATTTTGTAAATCTAACAAAACAAAAAATTCTCCAGGACTTTTAAATATAATTTTCTGAAACAGTTCCCTAAAGAGAATGTTTTGGCGAAATAAACAGAATTTCGGTTTTCTTGAACTGTCACGAGAATCTCGATTCTTACAGACATCTGCTCTTAACTGTCTTATGTTAATAAGTCAAAGCAAGCGTCTTTCACCTCTGAGTTCGTGGGTCTGATTCTTGCTACGGACTCATGTGAAAAGAAATCAGTCAAGGCTCTGTCGAAAGTCGTGGGTTTTCCCCGCCCGATCCGGTTTCCTCCCACAAGAAAGTTGACAGAATGGGTTAGGATGAGTACAGTTGAGAAAGTAATCACAATGGTTGTAAAGATAAATAGTCCAGGCTAAGTAACATAAAACCTGGTTTCCATATGGTCGTAAAAAATACAGGGTGTGCAAAAAAAAACTAAACAGATTTGAAATTGCTCTCAATTTTGCAAAACAGCTATTAGTATCCAGTTTTTGATGTATATAGATAGTTTCTTTGGGTACTTATAATGTATTTATTTATTTATTTAGCTTTGCCAACTAGGGCAGGGTCACCACAACAGCATATGCCAATTACTGTGGGCCATTTTTGGCTAACCCACCCTATCAACTTTCCCTGTGGGAGGAAACCGGAGTACCCGGGGAAAACCCACGGCTTTCGGCAGAGCGTTGACTTTTACTCTTTTCACATGGGGACTGGATTCGAGTCGCACTGAGAAGGTACTTAGTGAGATTCGAACCTGCAGCCTCAGAGGTGAAAGGCAAGTGCGCTAACCACTTGGCCACCGAAGCCCCTTGAATGCAGAACAATGGAAAAATTTCTCGAACTCAAATTTTGTGAACCAGGGGAGGTGTCTTTTCCAACAAATTAAAAATAGATTGCGCACGAAATTTGGAAGCTTTAATCATATTTTGAGTTAATAGATGGAAAATTTGTTGGGTTTTTAATTACTGTACAAAATTTCAGACAATTTGCTTAAGTTTAAGCCTTTAGCTATTCATTTTTTCCTAAAAAATCAGCATTTCGCATGCTTAATTAATGCGTAGGTGGTTGTCCTTCAGTAGCATTGTGATTGTGTTTGACGAAAGGTTGTTCAATTGAGGCCAATGAGCTACTGTTTGAAACGGCTAGTATATAAAACGTATTTGAAATTACAACATTTAATAATAATAATAATTAATGCCTTTACCTAATTTGCATATTGCTGACATATGCAAATTAGGCAAAGGCATTAATTAAGCATGCAAATAGCTGATTTTTAGGAAAAAATGTAAGTTTGCGTGAATAGTTAAAGGGCTTAAACTAAAGTAGATTGTCTGAAATTTTGTACAGTAATTAAAAACTCAACAAATTTTCCATCTATTAACTCCAAATATGATTAAAGCTTTCAAATTTCGTGCGCAAGCCAGTTTTAGTTTGTTGGAAAACACAACCCCCTCCTAGTTCACAAAATCTTAGTTCGAGAAATTTTTTTCATTATTCTACATTATTAGTACCCAAAGAAGCTATATACATCGATAACTGGATACTAGTAGCTGTTTTGCGAAATTGAGTGCAATTTCAAATCTGTTCAGTTTTTTTATACACCCTGTAGAGTCACGATCTTTCGCAATGGCCAGTTTATAATAGTTTCTACCTGTAAACCACATTATAAATCATAAGTATTCTCTTGTTCTAATCGCTCAGCGTATTTTCAGTTCTAAAATGTTGTATTTCGACTGATGAGAAAGATCGTTGCTCAATCTTTACGACCGTTTACGACCATATGAAAACCAGGCTTAAGTAAGCGTGCTACTTCATGTAATCAGTCACTGAAAAGTCCCAATGGTCGGTGACCTGAGTAATAGTGTAATGTAATTTCCAACGTAGGGCAATATTTTCTTCGAAGCAAGTTTAGGTTTAGTTGATTGGATTTGTACAGGACGCTGTAAAACACGGGCGGGGAAACGGCTATGGCGCCCCTGATCTAAATGTGTGATGCAGCCCCCCCCCCCGCATATTTTGATTGTTCGAATAAGCGTGCTTGTTTTGGGTTCGTTTTAAAATTTAATACGATGATTGTCAATTTGAAAAATACAATTCGAGCTGAATTCACAATGGATTTTGTGGTTCTGTGCTATTAGAAGACAAAAGCTTTTTTCAGGATTCTTAATAATTGTGATAGGGAATGTTGTAGTCTATATAAAAAGCCGGGGATTTCACTGCGGGGTTCGACATTTGGACTATTTATAATACGATTCACGAAGTGATCAGGGTTTTTTGCAAAACAACTGCGTTCGTCTGTATGTTTATAAGATGAAAATATATAGATGAAGATAAGTTTTCAAACGGCTGTTGTCATAAACGCTGCAACTGGAATGTTTGTTTGGAAATCAGGTCGACTTTAAACTTTTCGAAATGGCGAGAAGCTATATTTTAGATCTTACAACGTTAAAAAGCTAGGCTAAAAGAAATGTTTTATAAAAAAAAGCCGGTTATCCAATATTGTATTTCGGTTATATCATAACTTAATCTCATAGAATACAAAAGTTTTGGGTAGATTTCGAACCTTGCATGAAAACTTAAAAATACAGTTTTTCCGCGGTTTGTTTTTCATTGTTTATAAGTGATGTCCCGTGTTCAATGGCGAGAAGCTTTATTTTTAAATTGGCAAGGTAAAAAAGCGAGGCAAAAAGACATGCTTTATCAAAAAAGCCATTTATCTAATATTGTATTTCGGATATATCATAACTTAATATCATAGAATACAAAAGTTTTGGGTAGGTTTCGGACCTTGCGAAACTTTTACGAGCATTTCCGCGGTTTGTTTTTCCTGTGATGTTAAAACATTTGCAGTCCAAAAATGCTCGATGCTCGCACGTCCGCTATTGCGATCGATGGCCGTACTACGCTTCTCCACTAAACAAAACCGACGATTTTACTAGTAATGAAACATGTGTCGAAAAACATCAGTTTAAACTCGGTTTGGAAAAGTATTCTTGAATTAATATCATTTTAGTCAATTTACCCGATTCTGATTGGTTAAAAACCGTGCCGATTAAACATTAATCGGCACAGTGTGCCGATGAAAGATTAATCGGCACGGATACAAGCCCGCGTGGATCATGCGTGCATTTTAATATAAAAACACAAAATGTCAACAACCTGGCTTTCATTTGTGCCCTACGCTCTTCAAGTGTTACCCAGCCTAGAGATTTTCGTGCCAAAATAGACTGACCATGTTCATTTTTTAAGTTCATGATCAACCTAGCCGCTCTGTTTTGGAATTTCTGTAGACGTTCGCTTAGACCTTTATTAAGTGTATCCCATACTTCACAGCAGTAATCAAAATAAGGTTGGATTAAGGCATTATAAACTTTTATCAAAATGTCTTGTTCGACATACTCCCTCATTTTTCTAATAGCCCCAATACCTGATCATATTTTACTGCTAATATGGTTAATGTGTTTTTCCCAACTCAAGTTTTCGTCTAATTCAACTCCAAGAGCTTTGGTATTTTTAACTTTTTTAATCAATTGATTATTTATTTTAACTCCTTGATGGGTATCAATATTACTTATTTTATGTCGTGTTCCAATTAAAACATACTCAGTTTTCACTATATTTAGACTTAGTTTATTTGCACAAAGCCATTTCTGAACATTCCTCATGTCTACGCTCGCCCTCTCTTCCGCCTCACTAATTGTTCTGCCTACTGCCGTTAAGTTAGTATCATCAGCAAACATTCTTGGAGTTGTGCGTTCTAGGCAGCTTGGCAAATCATTTATATACATAATAAATAAGAGAGGGCCGAGTATACTTCCCTGAGGAATGCCACAAATGATTTCTTTCTCCACCGAGAGTATACCGGCCAATTGACAACTTTGAGTTCGGTGCGTCAAATAGCAACGTAAAAGATTTAATGCTTTCCTTTGGAAACCATACATTTCAAACTTACTTAACAGTATTTCGTGGTCGACTGTATCGAATACTTTTTTTAGGTCAAAAAAAACAACTAAGTTATACAGCCCACGGTCCATGTTGGTATACCATTCGTTCGTACAATACAATAATGTAGTAGTTGTGGAATGATATAAGGTCTGAAACCAAATTGGTGTTTTGAGAAAAGATTATTCTGGTTAAGATACTCATACATTTGATCATACATAATTCTTTCCATAAGTTTACTTACTACAGGAAGGATTGATATCGGTCTATAGTTGTCCAACATGGACCGCTGACCTTTCTTAAACAATGGAATAACCCTTGCAGCTTTCCAACCAGAAGGAAATTGGTCCGAGTCAATTGACATATTAAAAATCTCAGTAAGAGAAGGTGCAATAACTGGAGCTGCTACTTGTAGAATTTTAGCTGAAATTTTATCCATTCCAGTCGCTTTAGTGGTAGACAAATTAACTAGAAGAGTGTAAACCAATGTTACACTCACTGGTCGAAATGAGAAACTGTTCTTTGTCTTAGATTTTTGTTGAGTAATAAAATCCCGAAAACTAACGTCATTGTCATTTGGAATAGACTCAGCAAGCTTTGGGCCAATATTACTAAAATGATCATTAAAAATGTCGACTAATTCGTCGGTCGATGTAACAGTTTTACCTGGAAGTTTAATTTCATTAATCGTAGTCTGTTTTCTGTTTCGACCTAATATATCGTTTATTGTTCTCCAAGCATATTTAGGATTCTGTTTATTATTTGTGAATTTGTTTGCATAATAATCTCTTTTCGCACTGCGCAAAGCAGTGTTGGCAACATTTCTAGATGACTTATATAGTCTCCAGTCTTCTTCTTTATTTGTCTTTATTGCTTTACGCTTAAGAGCATCTCTTTTAAATAATTTTTCCTTTACTTCCCGGCTTACCCAAGGAATATTGCCCCCTTTTCTTAATCTTTTTACTCTCACAGGGGCATGTTTATCCAGCACATCTACAAAAAATGTTTTCATAACCGCCACATTTCATCTACATTTCTTTTAAATCTTATTTCTTCCCAAGGTATATTTTGTAAGTCATATAGAAAGCCTGAAACATTGAAATTCTTAAAATTTCTATACTCGACAGAACCTTGTAAATCAGTTTTTATTCTTGTACTTATTTTCCGAATACTATAAATGAGGCTGTGATCACTAATTCCGAGATGGACTACACCTGAAAAAATTATTTTTCCAGGCATTGACGCAATTACTACATCCAATAATGATTGGCTAGACTGGGTAATACGCGTAGGGTTATTAATTAATTGTGTAAGCTGATATAATTCCAAAACGTCTTGAAGCCTTCTAGTGGTGGACAAAGTTGGTTCTAGCATATTACAATTTAAATCTCCCAAAATATAAAATTCTATATTTTCATCATCAATTGATTTGATTAGCCTCTCAATTTTTATAAACACTTCACTAGCGGAACATGGTGGTCTATAAATACTTGAAACTATAAAAGATTGACTATTAGCCTGCTTAATTTCCACACAGACAGCTTCAAGGCCTGATTGAACTAGATCAGGGCGATTTTCATAATTTATATGGCGTCTTATATAAATACATACCCCTCCTCCATTTCTATTCCGATCAGCACGTAGCAAGTCATAACCTTAAATGCTAACAATCCCATCGGAAATAGTGGAGTGCAAACGGGTTTCATTAACTGCTAAAACATCTAAATATTTATCGTGAAGTAATAATCGGATTTCATCAAGGTGTTTCGGAAGGCTAACTACATTAAGCATAGCCATCTTAAAACCCCTTGTTTTCGGAATATTTAAACAGGCATCATTAGCACTCCTCCTCGACCCGTCCTCATTTCAATTATGCAAACTTAAGAAATGTGAAAAGTTTGCCTGAAGCAAAGAGCTACCTTCTCGGTTTAAATGCAGTCCTCTACTATTTAAATGAGAGCGACTAATATTACTATTGTCTAAAAATGCAAGCTTTTTCTTCAAGCAGCTTGACTTTAATATATTGTTGGTCTCATTTACCTTCCTTGTAAGTTCCTCTCTATCGCATCTAGTGACTAAAGAAGAGATGATGACTTCAGTATCATTGCAATCCTTTTTAAAATTCTCTGCTAACTCGATAATTTTCTTTGCAATTTCTTTAGGACTTGAATAGCGTATGTCGTTTGTGCCTGCGTGGATAATGAGTTTATCGGGTTGCTTTCGTGCAGTGGGCTTTAAGAAATCAGACATATCATTAACTGTTGCACCTGAGAAAGACTTAACTATTACGTTTCTGTCAGTGTTGGATACTTCCCAACCTTTTACATATTTTATAATCGAATCTCCAGCTATAACGACAGTTTCTTTAGTGCGTTGTCTTTCTGCTGTTATTTCCTCACTTGCCTTATGCGCTTCTCTTGTTTGCTCGTTTTCCTTTGCCTTTTGTTCGTTATTCTTCACCTTTTGTTTCTTATTCTATTCTTCTTATGCTTTTGTTCCTGAATAATCTGCTTCGTAGTTCTTTTTCCAATTTCTCGTTGCGCCGTTGATGCATGATCGGTTTCACTGTCACTTGCAGCAACACAGCCATGTTTTGGATCTTTGGGTCGTTCTTTGCTAGTGTCCTGGATTTCTTTATTCTGGGGAGCCTGTGTAGACTTTAAGATGACGCTGTCGTCCTCACTAGCTTCACTGTTGTCGATATCATCACTCAAGACTATATATTGATTTTTTATCCGAGTTGCACCATCTTTGTCCCTGATGTCACCACTGGGACCAATTGTAGAATAATTCTTTGAGGAACCACGGCCAATCTTAGACCTTTTATGATTGTTTACAACATTCCAAGACGCTATAGATTTATTAGCATGACAAGTATGTTGATTTTGATCATCATGTAGAATTTGAATGACGGTGACCAAGCTGTCTTTTTCATTTTCTAAATCTTTGACCTTTGTTCTCAAGTCCAATGTAATACATTTGTAGTTGTTAATCTGCTGTTTAAGTAAAGCATTTTCATCCGTAAGACTAGCGTTCTCTTTAACGAGAAATCCCTTATTAAAAACCGTAGATATTGATTCGTCACGAGACTTGATGTTTTCGTTCTCGTCTCTTGTGAGGTTCCTGATATCTAATTCTGATCTTATTTCCAGAGCTTCGCTTGCAAGTTCTGTGTATTCAGCTTCTAGGTTCCCTCGCGCAATTTTCTCGACATGTAATTCTAGTCTAGTCTCGTGTACTTCGCTTGCGAGATCATTTATCCTACTTTCCAACTTCGCCTCAAGGCTTCTTACGGTATTAAGCAATGATTCATACTCGTTTAACTGACCAGTGGAAATTTGATTCTCGCTTTCGTCACTTGCTGCTTCCTCATCAAAGTTGATTGATATTTCGCCATTACCAGAGACACAGGCAGCATTTGTGTCTTCGGATTCTAACTATAGCTGTTTGTTGAGATGAATAAGTTGAGTCTTAAACTCATCACACATAAATATAATGTTTCTTATCATTGATTGCTCGTGTAAAATTGAAGAAGAGTGTAAGAGTGCTACGCACTCGCGGTATTATAAATATTTCGCCAAACACGCGTGCGATTTTTCATTAATACTTCTCGAACCGTGTAATTTCCTATACTAATTATCAATGCATGTACTTATGCACTTGAAGGCTTTTTGAGAACGTAATTAAACATTTATTCTGTTGCCAGCAACAAAAATTAATAGCTATACTTTTGATGTACAAAAGGTTTTTAACTTCATGAAAATAAAATTAGTACAGCCAAAAAAGCCAGTAAAAGCCGGTCTAGCTGTATTAAGTAGTGTAAAGTATTATAATTTTGGCAACTTTTTGCGCCACCAAATGTACCTAGAATAATCTATGGACTTCATAAACTAATGTAAAATCTATTGTCAGCGCTTAAAAATTATAGATTTTAACAGAAATAAAAATAAAAACATATTGATTAACATTTATTTATTAAAAGGCAGTGCATTTTTTGTGAATTTTTATAAAGTAAAATTAAAGTAGGCCTATAGTGGCTTTTCTTTCGATATTACACTGAATATTTACGTTAAAGTTTAAACATATCTTTATTATAACTTTGAACATCCAGCTCTTGAACAAATCTTCGTTTCGCTGCCATTTTCGCTTTTCTTCTTGTCGTTCTTGATTTTTTTGCAAAACGCGCGCTCGTGCCATTCCCCAGCCGTCACACATGGATCAGCGCGATATCAGCACGTTCCTCGCCCGTGTTTTATTACGCCCTGGATTTGTATGATTAACCTGAGCGCTTACTGCATCTTCAGTAAATACCGTTGAGTGTTCACATGCAGGAATGGCGAAACGAGCTGCCTCGAGCGTAAGCCTCTTTAATTCAGAGTTGGACTAATTGTCAGACTTTATGCTCTTGATTATCTTTACGCACGCTCTAAAATTGTTGGTGCTGCCACAACGTTAGTGTGCAAATCATTGCAGTTCGGTGTGATTTACATTTATTGTAAATGTTAACACCATTTTGTTAGCACCAAATACATTGATCCATCGTGATATTCGCTGGCAATACAAAAATCTGATATATAAACTTCGGATACTAAAGCCCAATTCACATGCACTAGCAATTCTCTCTTCAGTCTGACATGCACATTAAATATTTGAATTATACTTGTGATCTAACCCTGGCAAATGCAGTTATACTAATTGCGCTCTAGCCAATGAGGTAATGGGATCGTCCTCCCTCCCCGCTTCGCACGGAATCGACCATTGAGATATGGAATGTTGATTTATTGATCAATTATTATTGGAATAACAAGGTATCGTGGTCTATTCCGATATAAATGTTTTTATAGATTTTTTTTATATCGATTAATTTACAAATTCTCAGTTTGTTCGTTAACTTCAGCCAGGGGCCGGTTGTATAAAACTGTTAATCACTATTTTAATCTCTATTTTGTAGTTAAATAGTGATTAAATCTCAAATAGGCGCTTCTTAGGCTATTGGATGACGTTTCCACTAACTCTAGTTAACTTTAATCACTTTTTTATACAACCGGCCTCAGGTATATAAATCATGTTTTCGCTCCCTACCCTGGTTTATATAAATGAATAAAATATCCAGTCGAATTGTAATCAAGACCCAACGTTTCGACCGCACTCCAGTCTAGTGTCTTCATCAGGGGTGATCTAAAGTTCCAATGTGGCTTCTTAAGTGCCCAAAGGGTGACGTCATCTGCCCATAAGGTGCACCGTCATCCCTATTCAAAGCATGATTACACATGTCCCGTAAATTTCACTATAAAGTATCAAGGGCTATTATCCCTCGCTGTCTAGTGGTTCCTTAATTTCGGTGTGAAGACTACTAGTGTTTTAACACATTTCGTACGATAATAGCGCGTGTTAAAATCCTTTTGTTTACGTATTAAAATCTATGCTGGAAGACCGAAAATCCCCGTGCATGTTCACATACTGTTATAGAAACACAGCTCTCGACTAATAATAAATGTTATTTTCCTCGTAGCCAGTGTCTTATCTCAGCTCCAATTGCTCTTGCGATAGCAAAAACCTAATTCAAGCAACACCGCTGTCAAACGTCCGCGCGTATTTACTGCTTGTATTCAAAAGCCTGGAAATAACAAGGGTGGGTTGACTACAAAATTTTTGTAGTTCGCTATAACTACAGCTACTTCAAAAATGTGTAGTCAGCTACAACTACTGCTACTTTTGAACAAAGGTAGTTCGCTACTGACTACATGCAGCTACTGCTTAAAAAATGTAGCGAACTATTTCGCTATTTCGCTACACTATATTTTTAGTTTTACTATATTTGGAGAATCAACTAACTCAGGTTGTAATGTAATCTATAACTAATCGACTTACGAGTAGCAACAGTAAAAACAAACCAACATTTTTATAAGCACTACACAGTGTTCAGGAGTGCAAATTGACTATTGAGTATTGATTTTAAGCAAACCGTGACTCAATATCATGCTTTTCTATCAAGTTGCTAACAATTTTAAAAAGTAGCGAATAGCGATTCGCCGTTTGAAAAGTAGTCAACTACTTGGCTACTTTTAGGCAAAATGTAGTTCGCTATAACTACAGCTACTGTTTTAAAAAAGTAGTCAAAAACTACTGGCTACAGTTGAAAATTGTAGTTCGCTACAGTAGCGAACTACAACTACTTCGCTACAACCCACCCTTGGGAAATAATATTGTCTTCATGAAGCTCTAGCAATAAGTTTGAAGAAATTACGAGTGTTTAAACTCAGTAACTTTGTCTTGACACAAGGAAAAAGTGGTGAAACTTGCTATCTTATAGCTTTAGCCGCTTCCTTGTAGTAACGCTTTCTTTTCCTGTATTTACTCCTAATATTTGGCAGACTTTTTTCCCACCATTTCCGTATACTCGCGCATGTGCTTTACGTTTGATCGCGGTGTTAATCCAAGCTGTTCGCGTGACATCTTTATTCGCATTGTCCCGTGGACAGGTTGGTAGGGTTGTAGAAATATTTGAAGTGGAGAAATAGCATTTTATGAAGGTAATTGAAGATTACATGCAGTACGAGTCATCTACTTTCCTTCCTTTAATTTTAAAAAGCACATTACATGTTTTCACTAGTTTAGACAACATTATTTTGCAACTGGTTCGACATCCGACAAGAATAAGTGGCTTTTGTGATTGATTACATTTTGAAACTGTTTCGCCTAGGATCATTAGTTTATTAGTTTATTAGTAATAATTTTTACACATGGACGAAAACTTTGATTAAACACATTACAGGTGAAACGTTCTCATGTCTAAGACAGACTAGACAATATGATCCCAAAGTCATTAATAATACATTAGTAAATTAGCCAACCATATTACCTTATTTTGCTCATGTGATCAGACTGGGTAGCTGGTGCAGTCCTCAGACTGGATCAAAATCAATTCATCTCACTTTAACTAGTGACTTATTCGCATGAGATGTCATATCAAATCCTACAATTTGGTGAAGTCCAGAGCGTATCAAATCCTGGTACAGTCCTCATAGTCGAATTTTATATATTACCTCAAATCGACAGTGAATTGGTGGGAGAGCAATATTTCAAATATTGCTAGAGCGGAAATAAAACCCTGAATACGAGCTAACTCCGGCTTTGTTTTTAAATCCAAGAAGGCGGAAATTGAAACTCGTCTTGTAGGCATGCCCCAGGTCTCTACCGAAAATTCACTGAATTCAGTACGAAAAATCTGTACATATATCATTTCAGGTAGATATTTAATTAATAATATTTTGGCTGACTATTTTTTAAGTCAGGCTTATGATGGCCTTAAAAGATAGAGCAAGTTGTTTTTTCCGAATAACCAAATTTTAGAACAACTTCATCATCAAAAGCAAAGTTATTTGACGAGTGGAAAATAAGTTCAGAAAGAAATCCGCGGAGAAACACAAGGAAGCCTTTGTTTTTCTAGAGTGTCTATGAGGGATTTTAGCTGAACACAGAATGCAGCTAGTAGGGTATTTACCACTAAAAACGAGCATTTGTTTGCAAAAATTGAAAAAATCGATCGGAAAACCTTACTCATTTGTCAACTCCCTTGACGTCCACGCTACGTGGAGTAACCAGCCCGACAATTTAGTCCCGCTATGCAAATTCAAAATTATTATCATTATTCATTTCTTTGGAAATTGATTGTGTTCACAGTAAATGAACACAAAAATATTTGCAAAGCGGGACTAAATCTTCGGGCTGGCTACGCCACTGTCCACGCATATTTTGTACCTACAAAGAGATCACTCTATTGGCCGCCATTTGGCTTCACCAATCATAGTCTGTTTACCTGGAATTATCTTTCCAGTATTTATAGAGTTCATTGGCTTGTGTTCTAGTATTCTAACCATCAGATGCAAAATAAAAATATTCCTATATATTTCTTTCTAGAAATGTGGCTTCTTTTACTACTTACTGCGCGTTTCTTAACAATAGCTGCCGATCTATCAGTAGAAGATTGTTTTGATGAAGCTGCCGCCAAATATATAACTTGTACACCTGTGCACGCTAGACCAGCTGTTTGCGACTGCATATTCAAAGATCCGTGTTACATTAAAATGATTATAAGTAGGGGGAAAATTTCTGGTTCAAACGAATCCCACTATTTTATCAATCAGACATTCCAAGGTCCAACCATTACCGTGCAGCAATATGGGATCGTCGTCATTGATTTTTCCAATGAAATGGACGAAGATACTTCCATTCACTTTCATGGAATGTACCAGCGGAACGTTCCTTGGATAGATGGGGTAGGAAATGTAACCCAATACCCTATACCTGCCAAAGGGCGGTTCAGGTAAACTACAAATACATGCGTGCACTATATTTTCCAAACATTGTTTTTGATTAATAAAATGACCAAACGATTATACCACGATAAGTGGCAGCCACGGTAAACTGCCGTTCAAGTTTTTTGTAAAATGAAGAAAAGGAACTATTAAATTGTGTTTAGTTAGCATGGGCGAGGGGCTGCGCGTTGCATTAATCTAATTATAGATAATAGTACCTTTTTTGGCTATCGTCTGGAACTAAATTAAGTAAAGTAAACTAATATGAAGTAATGGGAAGAAGCACAAAATAAAGAGAAAGGAAGTAGCTTAAAGTAAAACAAAATAAAACGAAATTAATTACGCAACCTAAATTAAATAACGTAAGAGAAAGTGGAATGAAGGAACATGAAGGTAAACAGAGAAAATACAAATGAAATGTAATAAAATACGATGAAATGCGACGAGATGCGATGAAATCACAGACAATCCAGAAGACAGGGACTGGAAACACCTAATGTTTTGCGCGCGCTATCCGTGATGTGGCCAGCTGCAGATCTTGCGAGCTCATTTAAACAAAAATTCAAAATTTTTTGAAACATTTCACAAAACATTTCAAGAGTTGTTTTAATATAGCTGTTCGATTATGAATAGAAAGCATTTTACTCAAGAGATGGAACTCATGGAAGCAATTGATGTGGGATTATATACAGAAGGTAGTTTACTAACTTACAGTCCATTGTCTGGTCAAAATTTAAAGGCAGACTATTTATTTTAGGTATGATTTAATTTAGTATTTTATATCTTTCTGGCCTTTTCTAGTTGCTTAGTTTTCGTTTCGCACTTTCAGCCTTTTTCATTACTTTAAACTGCTGCTTTCTCAATCTCGTAAAAAGACGAAAATCCTTTTTTGTATGGCATCTATCAGTAAAAAAAAATATTAAACAGTTCATTATTGACATTGGTGATTTTTAGCTTAAATATAAATATCAAATGACTGAAAGAAGATTCGAAGGCGATAAGTGCACATCCCTTTAAACTATATATAAGATGATGTTCTGAAACTTGTTTAATAAAAGTTTATGTACGGGGTTTCAAGTATAAGTGCATATGACAGTACAGTGTTGTAAATGAAGGCACATACTACGAGAACAACAATGCCAATGGCGACATTTTTTAGTCAAAAGTACTACGCACGAAGTTAATGGTGATTTTCAGCTTTATAAAAGCAAAAAGCACATCGAAAGAGCAACAAATGCACAGCCCATTGTTTTCTGGTTCAAAATATATAAAAATGATGCTTTGAAAATCGCTTAATTAAAGTGAAGTTATAGGGTTCCAACTAGGCACATACTACGTGAACAACAATGTCAATGGCGACATTTGTTAGTCAAAAATACTACGCACGAAGTTAATGGTGATTTTCAGCTTTACTGAAGCAAAAGGAACATTGGAAAAGCAATAAGTGCACAGCCCATTGTTTTCTGGTCAAAATATATAAAAATGATGCTTTGAAAATCGCTTAAAGTGAACTTATAGGCCTATAGGGTTCCTACTATGCGCACACTACAAGAACAACAATGGCGCCATTTTTTAGTCAAAAATACTACGCACGAAGTTAATGGTGATTTTCAGCTTTATTAAAGCAAACGGAACATTGAAAAAGCAACAAATGCACAGCCCATTGTTTTCTGGTCAAAATATATAAAAAAATGCTTTGAAAATCGCTTAAAGTGAACTTATAGGCCTATAGGGTTCCTACTATGCGCACATTACAAGAACAACAATGGCGCCATTTTTTAGTCAAAAATACTACGCACGAAGTTAATGGTGATTTTCAGCTTTATTAAAGCAAACGGAACATTGAAAAAGCAACAAATGCACAGCCCATTGTTTTCTGGTCAAAATATATAAAAAAATGCTTTGAAAATCGCTTAAAGTGAACTTATAGGCCTATAGGGTTCCTACTATGCGCACATTACAAGAACAACAATGGCGCCATTTTTTAGTCAAAAATACTACGCACGAAGTTAATGGTGATTTTCAGCTTTATTAAAGCAAACGGAACATTGAAAAAGCAACAAATGCACAGCCCATTGTTTTCTGGTCAAAATATATAAAAAAATGCTTTGAAAATCGCTTAAAGTGAACTTATAGGCCTATAGGGTTCCTACTATGCGCACATTACAAGAACAACAATGGCGCCATTTTTTAGTCAAAAATACTACGCACGAAGTTAATGGTGATTTTCAGCTTTATTAAAGCAAACGGAACATTGAAAAAGCAACAAATGCACAGCCCATTGTTTTCTGGTCAAAATATATAAAAAAATGCTTTGAAAATCGCTTAAAGTGAACTTATAGGCCTATAGGGTTCCTACTATGCGCACATTACAAGAACAACAATGGC